>JAJOOO010006246.1:0-65664 GCA_029582685.1 Solanum piurae
AAATCACTTGTCACATGACCATGTAGATACAATATATATATATATATATATATATATATATATATATATATATACATACATACTTGGGCCCACTAAATAATTAAGGTATTTCTATGTCTACAATACCATGGGAATATTAATCCACCTTTTTATATGTATATATATACTTGACATACTTCTCCATAACACAACCAGCAAAACCCAACAAATTTCCTTTTTTCCCCTCACACACAAATTATTAGAACCAAAAATATGATGAAGCAAAATGTATATTTTCTGCTACTTCTTCTTGTTTCCATGATCATATTTTCACAAGCATCTAGTCATTTTTTAGCAAACAATCTGCAAGGTAATTATATGAATAATTTTCATAATTATATGTTTTTTTGTCTATCTAATTAAGTTCTTATTTTTAGAGTTATTCGATATTTGTGTTGATAAGCATATAGCATGTACTAGATGAATTAAGGGTCGTTTGGTTGTTGGTTTTATTTGAAAGTGAGTTATGCAAGTACTAAATTCCGCCTAAGTAATACCATGGTTGGTAGCTGGTTAGGAGGTGAATTATAAATGTATAAAATTATTATGGTGTTTGGTTTGTAATTTAGAAATCTGCATAACTAATGTATACATGTATAAGTTATGACAAAATCTATGTATTTATGTATGCAGGATAAAAGGTAGAATAATTAATATATATTTATAACTAATACCTGCATAAAATGATACACAAATTCTCTTATAACTATTCCCTACTTTATGAATATCTGCATAACTCTAATCCAGCTACCAAAAAGTTGATTTTCCATGATATAATTATTGTTGAAGTTTTATTACCTAGCTAGTGTATATATTGTGAAATTCCAAGCAATAGCTTTTCTTTTTAAAAACAAATAACACATGATAGTCCGAAAAGTGGTCAGTGAACGTTATTTCTAAGATGGATTAATTGACGAAGTCCACTCATGTTGACTTAAACGCCACCACAAAGAAAATAGTTTAAGTTAAATGCATGCATTCTCATGTTAATAATTTTTACACTATGATCAAACCATTTAAAGTATATATCTATATACAAGTTTGAGAAATTTGTATTCTTGAGAATAAGATAAATTATCTACTACATTAGTAAGTGACAAGGGTTTATCAGAAAATAATCTCTCTATCCTATTAAAGTAGGAATAAAATCAACGTATATTCTATTCTCTTTAGCTGTTATATCTGCTAGTAGTAAGGATGAATTAGATTGCATGTATAAATTACAAGTTTCTTGTAACTTAAACTTATAACTAAAGAAATTATACCAACATGAGTTGTGGTGCATTGGTGGGAGTGTTTCATCCTTAACTCTGGTTTCGGGTTCGAGCCTGGGTATGGAGAAAATCTTGTTGGGAGCGTCACCCCCGAATGGGTCTGTAGAGCGCGATCGGAATTTAGTCGGAGCTCCAATGTGTGCTCCGGACACCGGGTGAAATAAAAAAAAAAAACTAAAGAAATTAAATTATATTATATTGTACTTATAAAGCTTGGTTGATGAGTAAATTAAACAAAAGTTTTGAATGGATTGCAGTGGAAGAGGAAGCAAAGCTGCCTAAAAGAGCCAATGATGGAGACTCAATTGACAAGATGGGAACTATTAATTTAAATGTAATTTTCTAGCCTTTTTCTTCTTCTAATTATTTCAACTTTCATACTTTTTAGTATATATATATATATATATATATATATATATTTATATTTATTGTGTTATTTTTGCAATTTTGTGTAGAGATTGATGGGACTAGAGGAATATTCATGTGAGGATGAAAATGATCAAGAATGTATTAAGAGAAGAGTTCTTGAAGAAGCTCACTTGGACTACATCTACACTCAACACCATAATCACCCTTAATTATTAGAGATTATTACTTATATATATATATATATATATATAAATATATATATATATATAGTTCAAGGATTAATTAATAACAAGGCAGCCTTCGAGCGACACGAATTCGAGCTGTGGAAGGAACCATTAATAGTTATATTGTATTATGATATAGATTTGTCTACATTACATAAGGCCCTTCCCTGAATCATGTATAAATATCAATTGCTTTGTTTACGAGACAACCCTTTTTAAGAATTAATTAATATGTAACCTTTTTAATTAATATCACACAATAATGTTTCTGCTTTTTTTCTTCTTTCTAGCGTATTTGTTCTCTAAGAATTATTTTCCACAAAGAGAAAGGGCTAATTGGGCATATGCAATTTCGTTTATTTAGGGATTTTTCGCAAATAGCCACTATAATAAACTTAATTATGCTTCATAGCTATAGTTTGTATATTTATGGGATGTAGCTACAGTTTAAGCTGCCTCGTTTGTATAATTCACGGGTACGTTTGTATAATTGAGCTATTTTTTTTTGTATAAAATCGAAATAACGAATTTATACAAACACAAACATCTGAACTTTAAAAAGTTATACAAATTATATTATACAAAAGTTATACAAGTTATATTATATGAATTTCGAATTATACAAACGTGAGAATTATACAAACTCGAAAACCCAACCCACGTAATTATCACTGAATATTGGTCGCGAATGGTAATTAACTAAAACTATAGCTATGACGACTAATTAAGTAGTATATGTTTGCTACCATGTAATTTCCTTAACTTAGTATATATAATATAGGACTACTTGATTCATATGTAGCCCATGGTTATTGCCTATAGGGATTATGTTTAGCATATATTTGTTTCATTTTATGTGATATGGTTATTACTTACAAAATTAAAGGAGTTTTATTTTCATTTTACAATAACTTTGAAAGAAATTAAGTAATTAATTATTTGTCACAATTCATCAAGTTCAAAATATAAAGCTATTTTAAATAATTACAAAATATAATTATAGTTTACATTTTTATAATAAATATACGTTAATACATGTATTTTAAAATTGTAGACAATTTTTGTATACACGCACATATTGTAAGTACGCTAGCAGTGTATATACATTTGTATATTTAATGTATCCATGTGTATATATTGATATTGTATGCATGTTCATATGGTGTATATGCTATAATTTGACCCAAAAAATACTACTACATTTTGGGGGGAAAAGTATGATTAGTTTTTGCAACCAAAAGAAAATAATCTTGCTTATTTATGAAATTTCCTCCTTGCTATATTCTTGTTTTCCAATGGGCCGGGAGTGCATGTTGATTGACTAATGGGCTTATCAAGCTTTAGAAAAAGGAAAAATCACCTCACATATATATATTTAAGGGCAATATTACAAATTTTAAATGTACTTTCAAAATATTACTACTTATAACATTTTAATTTCAAGTTATAACAGATCATTTTTTATTTAAAATCAATTAAACTCCACTTTATTAAATAATTAGTCTAATATAATTATATTTTAATTAATAGGTGATATAAATTAAATACAATTAATAAGAGAGAATCAATGATTATCTATTACCCTTTTTTAGGGATTTTGTTACCTTTCACACATAATATTACATTGATATTAGTTTTTTTTTTACTGTCACAAGTCATCCCCATCACCACGTTTCTCTCTTTCTCACACACCAAAACAACACCCCATCACCCCCACGTTCAAAGGTAAAAAAAATTCTCTTATGTCTTCATTCTTCTTCTTAGAAATAGTAAATCATCTCTCTCACCATAATCAGTTTTCTTCGTTGTACATTCAAAAGAAAGGCCAAATCTTTTTCACAATACTAAGAATCAAGATTTTAGGCTTTTCAAAAAAAGATGAGCATACACTTAGAAAGAACTCAGATTCGTAGAAGCGAGTTCTAATGTTGAAATTGAGGCTCCATCTTTTAACATCTTGACTCAAACGTCTTCGACCAACAAAAATGCAAATCCAGCGAACAAGAGTGTTAACCCTCACAAGAAGAAACAAAGCGCAGTAAAGGAGAAGAAAAAATAAGCAAAGAAAATTGCAACTCCTCAAAATCGAAAGAGACAAAAGGGAAAATGATGGACCGCACATAGCAAAAGAACAAGCTCTGGATACTACCTATTATCCTGCACCAAGACCAAGGAGATCAATTGTTATATATATGATCAACTTAGACTTTCATTCCACGTTTATATTTTAGGATGTCGTTTATTTATTTATTTTCAATTTTTTACAACAATATGTACTATGCATAAATGCATAGTATTAAACAAAATTTATTAATTTCGTTCATGATTTTTGAAAATCAAAAGTTTGTTTTATATTGAGTATAAAAACATATATTGTTATACTTAATTTTTTCACATGGATACAAATTGGATACCAATTTCATATGGTGTTAGCATTAATTTTTCAACAAGTCGAATACAAATAAGAAAATGATGGACCGCGCATAGCAAAAGAACATTCTGGATACCAAGTGTATACGAATTGGATACAACATTAATTTGTTTTATGTAATCTAGTTTGATTGAAATGTCAATTACATTTTTTTTTTCGTTTTCTAGTGGGATATCTGTTGGATACCAATTGAATACAACATTAACTTGTTTTAGGTTGTCTAATTTAGTTGAAATCTCAATTACATGTTCGTTTTTCAATTTTTCCAATAGGATATCACTTGGATACCAAATGTATACCAATTGGATACAACATTAACTTATTTTAGGCTGACTAATGCAGTTGAAATCTCAATTACTTGTTGGTTTTTCAATTTTCAATGGGATATCAGTTGGATACAAAATGTATACCAATTGGATACAAAGTTAACTTGTTTTAGGCTGACTAATTCATTTGAGATCTCAATTACATGTTTTTTTTCAATTTTTCCAATGAGATTAGTTCGATACCAAATGTACACCGATTGGGTACAAATTAACTAGTTTTAGGCTGATTAATTTAATTGAAATCTCAATTACATATTTTTTATTCATTTTTTTCAATTGGATATCAGTTAGATACCAAATGTAT
The DNA here is from genome assembly GCA_029582685.1 of Solanum piurae. Classification (NCBI taxonomy): domain Eukaryota; kingdom Viridiplantae; phylum Streptophyta; class Magnoliopsida; order Solanales; family Solanaceae; genus Solanum; species Solanum piurae. Next base: position 4,968 of record JAJOOO010006246.1, read on the forward strand.
ACCAATTGGGTATAACATTAACTAGTTTTAGGTTATCTAATTCGGTTAAAATCTCAATTACTTGCCTTTTTTCAAATTTTCCAATGGGATACCAGTTCAATACCAAAATTGGATGTAACATTAACTAGTTTTCGGTTAGCTATTTCAATAGAAATCTCAATTACATGTTGTTTTTTCAATTTTACCACTGGGACATCAGTTGGATACCAAATGTATACCAATTTCATACTAAGATTTGACTTCATTTTTTCGGTCGATATCAATTGCACACCAGCATTACCTAGTTTTTTACTATACATTTAAAAACACTTAATACACAAATGATTAACTAGTAAAAATAATAAATGTTCTGAAATTATAATTCATTGACTTAAAAGACTAAATAAATCAAAACATAAGTTTGCCACCGTCAAACAACCAAAACAAAGTAAAAATAAATTATGTCTTTTTTTTAGCAGGGTAATTTGAACATTTCTTCTTGTTGTGTCCCTCCCGATGACATGTACTGCACATAACCTTAGACCTCTTGAATTTCACATCAGCAAACCTTTTCCAGCGTTCAAGTTGTGGTCTCCCTACAATTCTTTTTGAACCAGACGACAATAATTTGTGCTCCGATACTTTTTGAATTGCATATTTTTCTGTTCCATCATAAATTATTATGTTAGTATTACAGGATACAAAAGTACAAATAAATTTTATACATATGTTATATCAGTATACAAATTTCACACCATTTTTATGCATACTTTTTATATCTATTTCATGTCAAAACTAAACACTGATTCATACAAGATTCATGCCAAAAAGAATACAAAATCATACAATTTATAACTGGTAATTGTCTTTTATTAAGTATACCAATTTCATCCCACTATTATGCACAATTCCATACCAATATGATGCCAAAAATGAAAATTGAATCATACCAGATTCGTGCCATAAAAATTATAAATTTTTACACAAATTTGATCTTACTATTATTCGAATTTCATATAAAATTTACGTCAATTTTTATATCAGAGTCATATAAAAAAATCAATAATGGTTCATACAAAGAATGGATAAATTTAGTTGTAGACATTTTAAATCAGTATTCATTCACAAATTAATCAGTAAAAACATTATACAAAATTCATATTTAATCAGTATTCATTCGCAAAATTCATTGCATTTTTCAATAGTCTTTTCCCATATCAATTTTTTTAATGTTTTATTTATATATAATTAGAAAATATTCATTCACAAATTCATTGCATTGTCACTAAATAGAAAAAATTACACAGTATTATTTATATAGCCAATACAAAAATAAATTCTAAATAAACACTAACCTGAAGGATCTCATCGACCACCATACTTTATTAATATTGATAAGATACCTTCCATGACAATATGAACTAATTTTTTTTTCCTAATAGAACAAAATGAAGACGAAGCAGAGAGAATATTGAGAGAAAGAGAAAGTTACAAATACTGTAAAAAACTGTTTGAAAGACAATTAACAAGTGAGAGAAAATGCCAATAACTATCTTGAGCTAAACAAGAAAAATAAATATTTTTTTTGTTATATATTTCCTAATTTTATGCCTCCTATTAATTATCATTAAGATTTTCAAATTTTCTGTTAATTACATTTCCGTTTTTAATGTTTTTTTTTTTAAAACAAATTTGTATTTCACATTTTTTTAAAATCCTTTTTCAATTTATGTAACATGTTATAACCCGTAATTGTTTATTGTTAAAACTTGAAAGATAAAAAATAATGTCATAACTTATAATTATTAGTCCTATAAATGTTATATATAAAATTTTCACTTAGAAAAATAATATCTTGTTTGTGTAAAAATTGAGTGGGCCGTGCTTGCTACTTTTGGAACGGATTCAAAGTTTAGCCATCGTTTAAAATGCAAAAATAAAAGGAAAAACTACATAAATAGGTCATAAAACTCAAAATAATTACATGTTCATACTCCAATGCAAAGTAATTCAAGAAATTTCATTCTCTCAATTTTTTTTTACAGTTTATACCCCAATTCATTAAGATTGATAATTTCCGCTTAACTGATTCTGAATCAGTATCATATATTGTATTGATATCATTAAAGCTGATAATTTCGCTTAACTGATACTAAGTCAGTATATGTATTAGTATCATTAAAAAAAATTATTCAAAAATTACTCATTAGTCAATAATAAAATTACCAACCAAACTAACTAATGTGCACATGTATTCTATATAAAACCCCACACTTAATCACTCAAAATTAAAAATGCAAGTAACTTTATGAATTGCATTTATTAATCAAGATTCAACAAAAAGGCAGATTTTGAGATGGTGTTTGGATTGACTTAAAAGTAGGTTAAATCTACTTTTAAGTCAATTTTTTCCTATAAAAAATTTGGCTAATATAAAAATAACTTAAAATAAGTAAAAAAAAAATGGACTTAAAATAAGATAGGATGTGTTTGACAAAGTAAAAAATGACTTAAAACAAGTTAAAAATCAAAAATAGGTCTCTACCTACTTTTTATTTTTTGACTTAAAAGTCATTTTTAATTATTACTTTTAACCCAATCCAAACAGGCTCTCAAATCTTAACTCTACATGTTTTAATTATTATTTTGTATTTTAACTAGAATTTTTTTTGTGTGTCTTTTATTTTCCAATCTAATTAATAAAAAGAGAGACCTCTGAATTTGATGCAAATTATTAGTTTCGTCCCTGAACTATTGATAGTCTTAAAAATATCTCTCTACTTGATTAACTAAACTTAGATGCACTCTCAGTAAGCAACATGACATAACAAGTGGTCTTAAACTCTAGTAAAATGATGAAACTCTTAATAAAAAGTCAAAAGACGTGTTGAAAACACCCCTAAACTTGACAAAAATTTAGGGGTGTATTTCACTGATGTTGCCAAATCGAAAGTGTATTTAAGTTTAATTAATCAAATAAAAAACTATTTTTAAGACTGTCATTAGTTTAGAAATGAAACTAATTATTTAGTTTAAAAGTGTTTTCAACCCTTTGTAAAAATGATACTTCATATATATAGGCTAAACTTTAAATATAGTCCAAGAAAAATGGCTTTGCCCATCAATTTTGGCCTGCAGCCTTGGTTGTACAATACATAATCCTATAGGTACAACCATTTCTTGCATATATATAAACTATCGGAAGCAAAAAAAATTCTCACACCTTATCTTCATCTTCTTCAGTCTTACTACTGTCTACTCTCTACTCTCCAATGGCGGACCCAAAAGAAGTTAACTCAAACAGTTCAGAAAATGTGCTCAACCCAGAAGAGGAATCCGACAAAGAAGAAGAAGAAGACGAAGAAGAAGAAGAAAAAATTGAAGAAGAACCTTCTTCGCCTTCTGAATCGGACGAGTCGTCCGATTCTGAGTCGGAAACCGAAGAGGGTTTCCGATCAATTACTCGTCCAGGTGAACCGGACATAGATGATGAAGAAAATGTTACTCCAGAAGCAAATGTGAAGCGTTTTATGAGAATCCTCAATTCGAAAAGCAGGAAGAGGGAATTAGATGAGGAAGAAAAAGGGTATACTTATCATGAAGACTTGTTTGATTTTCCTTATGACCCGGAAAATTGGAGGGAAGAGGATTTGAAAGAGCTTTGGGGAGATGCTCCGATTGAGATGACGAAACCTGGTTGGGACCCGAATTGGGTTGATGAAGAAGAAGATGATATTGTTGCAGAAGAAATTAAAGCGGGTCGAGACCCACCAATTGCCCCGTTTTATGTACCGTATAGGAAGCCGTATCCTGTGATACCGGATAATAATTATGATATTGGAAATCCCAAATCTGTGATTGAAGAGTTTGATAGGATTGAGGAGTTCTTGAAATGGGTTAGCTTCATTTTTGCTGATGGTAGCACGTAAGTCTTTTGCTCTGTGGTTTCGATTTTGTTTGCCTTTGCTTATAGTTGAGGTAAAGATTGTTTTTTTCCTTACAAGAATGGTGAACTTTGAATATGAATATGATTGGTTATATGGTTTTAGCTGCTCCTTGAGTTGAGAGTGGTAAGGCTTGTGTAGACTCTATCCTCCCCAAAACACACTTATGGGATTACATGGGGTATGTTGTTGTTGTATATGGTATTGGAGCTGAATAATGGATAGTCTGCTAATGTAGAGGAGTTCTTAAAATGGGTTAGTTACATTTTTGCTGGTGGTAGCTGGTGATCTTTTCAATTGTTTCACTTTTGCTTTATTGGTTTGTATTTGCTTTACAATTGAGGTAAAGATTGTTTTTTTTTTCCTCCAAGAATGGTGAACTTTGGATATGACTATAGTTGGCTGAATGGTTTTAGCTGTTAGTGTTACTGTTTATAATCATAGGCATTGAAGCTGAATAGTGAATTGTGTGCTTGTATTCATTGTGCTAATGTAGAGAAGTTCTTTAAATGGGTTAGCTACAGTTTTGCTGATGGTAGCTCGTGAGTCTTTTGATCTTTCTTTCCGATTTTTCTGCCTTTGCTTAATGGGTTTTGTATTTGCTTTACTAAAGATTGTTTTTTTCCCTACAAGAATGGTGAACTTTGGATATAAATATAATTGGCTATATGGTTTTAGATGTTAGTGTTACTTTCATAATTATAGGCATTGGAGCTGAATAGTGGATTGTGTGCTTGTATTCTCTGTGCTAATGTGGAGGAGTTCTTGAAATGGGTTATCTACATTTTTGCTGGTGGTAGCTCATGAGTCTTTTGCTTTATAATTGAGGTAAATATTGTTTTTTTCTCTTACAAGAATGGTGAACTTTGAATATGAATTTAATCGGCTATGTGGCTTTAGCTGCTCCTGTAGTTGAGGGTCTATCGGAGACATCGTCTCTAGGTGGGATTATACTGGGTATGTTATTATTGCTGTATATGGTTTTAGATGCTAGTGTTACTATTCATAATCATAGGCATGGCGGAGCTGAATAGTAGATTGTGTGCTTGTATTCTCTGTGTTAATGTGGAGGAGTTCTTTTCCCAAGCTAAAATTGGTCGTGTGCCATAGTTTTCAAGTGACATTGACTAACCGTGTTTCCTATATAGTTTAGGTTTAGTCATTTCCATACTCTAATGTAGTGTCTAGTTAATCGTCTTCCAATTTCACTCCACAAATTTGGTGAAAGTAAATCTTGAATAGAGAAATTGGATGTGAATGAGATGGAGGAGATTTTTCATAGTAAGCAGAGCTTGTAGTTGGAGTTTGGAGGTTTTTATTTCCTCAGCTAAAGAAACCTGAGTACTAATCCTAATATGTTAAAAATTCTCTGTTCCTATGATAATGGAAATGCTTATACTTTCTATCAAATGCTATGTGTAACTTGGAATAAAGAGGAAGGATTAGAGGAGTCTAAGTAAAAGTGGACACGTGTCATCCATTTCCCAAATTTGGTAATGGAATAAATAGGAAATTGAAATAACAGCGGGGAAGCTGGGTACTTTTTGTTAAAGCTTGGTGTTTTCTTTTGGTGAAACTTTCATTTATAGGGTGTTAAAGATGTGAAGCTTTGGAATATGGTTTAAACTAGAATAGGTCTTCATAATGAAGCCTGACTCCTAAATGAACAATTGGAATATAACTTGGTGTCTAATTAAAAGAAGTAAATGATAAATTTGATTGAAACAGAAAAAACAACTTCTGATGGCTACTTGTAAGAAGTATCTTAAACTGGTAGAACACTTCTCATATCAAAGTAGGTGATTTCTGATTATTACTCCCTCCCGTCCAAAATAAGCGTTTTGTGATTTTGACCTTCCAACTTTGCAATATCGAGAAACATGAAAGATGTCCTTTACTTTATTCTTTTGAAAGTAGATATCTCGTTGCATCTTTGTTAGGCCTTCAACTTTGCGTTTTATATGTACTACATGTTTACATTTCTCTTACATGCCTGCATTACCTTACTGATATTTGGAATTGTTTGCCTATTCGTGTTGGCATCCTGTATAAACTAGGTTCTATTTTATTGCCATGATCGCAGTTTTACTTTGTGTTTGGGAATACAAGGTCTTTGTTAGGTTTTGCTTCCCCGTCTTGGGATCTCTTGTCAAATTAATGTTGTCTTATGTGTAACTACTCCAAACTCCAGTAAATATATGCTTTATTAATGTTAAGCAATGCTGATGTGACAATTAATTGCTACCATTTGGTCATGGTTTAGCTTTTCTTCCTTTTCCTTCTTGGTTTTAGATGATGTTATCAGTAAAAAGGATGAGCTTTTATGTTTGAAGGTATGAAGGCACTGTTTGGGATGACTTGGCACATGGAAAAGGTGTTTATGTCGCTGAGCAAGGGCTGGTCAGGTTTGTCAGTATTATTTTTACTAGTTGTCACTTTACCATTTGCTTGGTGTGTTTAATTTATATTACATTGTTTGTCAGGATTTCTTTAACTTTACGTCTGCATCACATCATTTGTTATTTCTTTTTGCTTCTCACAGGTATGAAGGTGAATGGCTTCAAAACAACATGGAAGGTCATGGAGTTGTTGAGGTTGAGATACCCCACATAGAACCCATCCCAGGATCCAAGTATGTTTACGCTCCAAAATGTTGCCCATAGATATTTTTTCCTTTGATGTTCTAGCTTTCGTATTAAGTAGTGTAATTGTTTCCCAGACTTGAAGCCAAGATGAGAGCTGAAGGCAAGATTATAAAGAGAGACTTCATGTCCCCAGAAGACAGAGAATGGCTAGAGAAGGATATTGAAGATACTGTGGAGCTAACAAGCGGAAGTTATGAAATTCCTTTCTATGAGAATGATGAATGGATCAGGCAATTCGGCAAGAAACCGTAAGTCTTACGTGCTAACTGAGAATTGATGGGCGTGGAAAATCTCATCTGTTTGCGTTATTTATCTGAAGCGCAGCCTATGTTAGCTGCAACTGATGCTGTGTCTCGTGCATGACTTGACTTTTGATATTTCTTTGTCATTGAACTATAGATGTTTTCCCCTTTAATTCCAGTAGTCTTTTTTATTATCGTGTTTTCTTAGTCAAACTCTGTAACATGCAGAATTCTGTTAATTTGAGTGATGGATTAATCTATCCTTGTTCTCTTGCTAATCTACTATTATCTCTACTATGTATAAGAAGGGTATATCTGGTGATTGTAACTCAAGGACACAAACTTACATGTTAAACTTGGTTATCTTATCATGTTCTTCTGTTAGGGAGAAGGGGCGATATCGCTATGCTGGCCAGTGGAAGCATGGAAGAATGCATGGTTGCGGTTTATATGAAGTTAATGAACGCACAATTTATGTAAGTTCCTGTCAAACCTTCATTCTCGTGTTTGAGATCAGAAAATCATTGATCCAATAAGAAACTTTAACAAATTGCACAAGACTCTCATTCTCACTAGATATCTCCAACCTTAAAAGAAAATCATGGCATATGAGGAGAATATATTTTACTTGTAAAAACAGAAAACCTTGTAATTTAAACAAGATATATGAGTCAATGAACTTATCTGTAGTTCTTACTGAAAAATTTGTCCATCCTTTGCCCAACTGGTGGAAGTTAGGTTTTCTCATAATGGTCGAGAAAAATCAAAGAAAAATTTTCAAGAAGAGAGGTAGAAAACAGGGGGAAAAACTGGTGAAGAAGACAGTTTTTAAGCTAAACCTGGGTTCTCTCTCTCTCTGTTTATATAAGGTTGTATATGGGATATCCTCTGAGCATTTTATTAGTATAGGTTACTGAATATGAAGAAAACGAACTCTAGAAACCCGATTCCCACTCCAGCTAATGGAACAATTCCTTTGAATGATCGTAATCGTCGACAACCTGTGCTCGAGAGATGGCCGTCCATACACTGATAAGGGACGTTCTGGGAGAACCTAACCCCCTTGGATTTGGTTGTGCAGGAAACATCAAAAACTCATAAAAGCTTTACCACTAACAATGCAATCAGCTTATAGTCCTCACATTATAGGAAAGGTCAAACAACTCATAAAAGCTTTACCACTAACAATTCAATCAGCTTATAGTCCTCACACATTGAATTGAAAATACATAAAATTTAAGCTTCCAATAACTCATTAGCAGCAAGATTTATGACAAAAGCTAGTTACAGAAAATGACTCTTCTTGTAATTTTTTTCAATAACTACTTCTAAAATCAAATAGAAGCAATAGTTTTAAGCAGACCATGGCAATATGAGCTCAAAGCTATGGAAGGAGGAGTCACATTCTGACTGTGTTATCATAGACTCATCATTTCTGGTTTCAATTCAAGATTTTGATGCACATACATCTGTAGTGGCTTTGAGAATCTAGGCCCGATGATAGAGATCAAGTTAACGTTCTCATATTGTGGTGCAGGGTCGTTTTTATTTTGGAGAACATGTAGCGGGGGATACTTATGGATGCGATGCAGAAATTTCAGCGGTAATTTGAAGACTAAGCATATGCTGCTTAGGTTTTTAGCTGAAGCTTATGAAATATTTACAGCATTTATTTCAGATGCATGCAGGTATAGCAGAAGTTGCAGCTGCTAAGGCCCGGATGTTTATTAACAAGCCTGATGGAAGTATGTAGTGTTTTCTTATTTATCTGATTTATGTGCTTCCCCCCATGATTAGTTACACTCTCATCGACTTCCCTACTATTATCATCGTTCATAAACTTGTTGAGTTGGTTCAAGGGCTAATGACTTTTCTAAACCTACTTTGCCTGTTCCCTGGTAGTGGTGAGAGAAGAGAGAGGCCCCTATAGTGATCCTCAACATCCATATTTATATGAAGAAGATGATGTGTGGATGGCACCAGGTTTCATCAACCAGTTTTATGAAGTGAGTTGAAATTAAACTTCAGTCTATTTATTATCTGTGCTGTTATAAAGACAAACCAGTCTTAACAGTTTCAAAAAACTGTAAGGAAAGTTAACTGAGTCACTTGTTACGCAGGTTCCTGATTATTGGAAAGCATATACACATGACGTGGATGAAGAGAGAGAAATGTGGTTGAACTCATTTTACAAAGCTCCTTTGCGATTACCTATGCCTGCAGAGCTTGAACATTGGTGGTCCAAAGGTATGATTCTTTTAATTATTCTATATCATCTATCAGGGATGGTCATGGGTAACTTTTGCCGCAGATGTATGTTCAATGCTTCTAAATAGTCAACCTTCTGCTGTCAACATCATTGAGAAACATCTATGAACAGCCGTAGTTTAAGGCTTTCTACTTTTTGATATTAGTGTCACAGATTATCGTTAAGTATGTTACAAGAAACACGTGTACTTCACAGTGCACAAAGGCTGTGCGAGAATGCTTAAACAGGGATTCTATTGGAAAGAATTTAGCTAAAAGAGAATGTGTTTGGTTTCCTATGTTTGAAACAGATGTTATATTCCATTATCTTGGGCAGAAAGAATGATTTCACTAAGAAAATCAAATGTCTGCTACTAAAACATGTAATTTATTATATTGTTTATCTGGCTTTCATAAGACTCTTATTACATCTATTTCATATTAGTTAGGCATAATACATAAACCGACACTCAAACTTGGCCTTGGCTGGCAAGAAATCCCTCCAACTTTGAGGATACACATCTTGACCCTTCAACTTGTCTCCGCAGTGTCAATTGAACACTCCAAACTTACAAAATGATCATCTAAACATCTCCGAAGTTTATGCGTCACGTCAGCATTTGGTGTCCAGGAGACACAGTGGGGACGAGTTGGAGTGTTTAGTTGCCTGTTGAGACCAGGTTGAGGTGTTGAGTTGTGCACTCTCAAATTTGGAGTGCTTGCTTGCCAACTGATGCCAAGTTTGAGTGTCTGTTTATGTATTATGCCTTCATATCCCTTCACCTAAAACACTTGACACTTGCCTTAAATATTAAGTTCACTTCCAACAATTCGAATTAAAAATAAATGATTACTACTATACATCATTTCAAGTTTGATTTTTCTTTTCAACCAACTTAATTCCCCCACTGCTATGGATACCGAGTATCATAAAGTAGATATACCTGCAGTTAGTTCTTCTCAGCACTTATTTTTCTGTTCAAATTGTTTAAAACGACCTGATAACTAGTCTCTCTTCTGAAGTCCTTTAATTTGACTTACCTTTTATTCCCCTTTATTAGATGAAAAGCCGGAGTTTATTTTACTTAACAAGGAACCTGAGCCTGATCCTGAAGATCCTTCTAAACTCGTCTATGCTGAAGATCCTGTCATCCTGCACACTCCAACTGGAAGGGTTATCAACTATGTGGAAGATGAGGAACATGGGGTACGATTGTTTTGGCAACCTCCTGTAAAAGAGGGTGAAGATGTCGATCCTGATAAAGCTGAATTCCTTCCCCTAGGATTTGACGAGTTTTATGGACGAGGTGGGACTGTCAAATCAGATAGTGTGTGGAAGCGGTTTGTTACCTCAGTGGAAAATGCATGCAAACCAATGTTTGACAAACTTGAGAAATGGACTGAAGAGAAGAACAAAGCAGGTGAGATGAAGATAGAGCTGTTGAAAAAAGAGTTAGAATTAGCAGAAGCAGAATTGTCTCTAAAGGAAGCGTTGGAAGACATGGATGATGAATTAAAAAGAATGCAAGAAGAGGAGGAAAAGAAAGTTGCAATGGGTACCCAAGAAGAAGATGATATTGTACCTTCTGAATCAACAGATGAACTTGAGAAAACTTGGGCGGAAAAGAAGGAAGATGAGGAGGAGGACGAGGAGGAGGAAGACGAAGAGGAGGTTACTGCATCCAGTTTTGGATCTGCTGACAATCAAAGCTCAGCTAAAAGTGACAAGAAGGATAACAGATCTGGAAAGGCTCCATTTGGAGCATCCTCTTTGTCATTTGCTGCCTGTAGCCTGGTTCCCACTGTAAGTTTGAAAGTCACTTAAAGTTTGGTTAGCGAAGCTTCGTCTATAGAGATTATGTTACAGTTAGAATTAATTTCCTAAAATGAATCTAAAAATATTTATCATCTGAGCAGCAGCTTTGATAAACAGCAGCGAATTATCATTAGCATCGCTCACCATTTCACAATACATAATACTATCTTATCAAAAAGCTTATATTGAACATGCTGCAATATTAACGTAGTTATTTGAGAAACTTGAGTAATGATGTCTGGAAAAAGATAGATGCTTTAAGGGATATCAGACAATATTCGTCTTATGTAAGGACTCTCTGAAAATGCTGTAGCAGCCGTGTCGGATCCTCCAAAGTACACTACTTTTGGAGGATCTGATATGCACCAAAGGACATTTTTTGAGAGTCCGAGCAACATAGCTTTGCAACTATAGAATAAACAACATCCAGGTACTTCGGAAATCTTTTAACTTCATTACAATTTTCTTTTGGCTTGCAGGTGCCACCTAAGCTACAGCATACATTTACGGCTTGGAAGGGAAAGTTGAGTCCTAAACCGTCATCTCCATTGTCCGACACTCCATCTAATGTTCATGAATTTCCAAAGGAGCAACAGACTCCAGGCTCAATTAGCTTCCCTTATGCTGTTGCACAAAATGGAAGATTAAGAGCTGTTAGTCAAGCACAGATGCCAGAGAAGTATATCAGCAAGTCGCGTATCAGAAACCGCTCAAAGCAGAAATCGTCTTCACAAATTCAAGGATATCAAGAAGAGCTTTGCTTCAACATATTATCATTACACACACCATTACCTTTGTAGTGAAGCTAGTTTTTCCTTCCTCTTCCTCTCCCCTCTCATTCATTGATGAACAACTTTGATCAATTTTGCAGTGCAGCGGCGAATTGTTTGATTCGAGCTAGGCATATCCATGTGATACATTTTTTCCACCATGGTTGGTGATTGTAACATGGAATTGTTACTCTTTCTTTCATATGTAACATGTATTATTCTCATCACTAGTTGTTCTTATCATTGCAGTCCATATTGCTTGCACATTCATCTTTTTAGGACAGTAAAGAGCTGAGTTTGTGTTTCAGGTCCATAACAAAGGAGCTTTCATAATAGAGTCATTTGATACCTGTGCTGGTGGGCGGTATTTCGTGAAATTAGTCGAGGTGTCTGTTGATTCGGACACCACAATTATATAGATAAAAAAGATAGATGAGCCACTACCCACTTTTGTTCATGCCTACCTAGTCTCATGAAAAGGCTAAAAATTACCATTTGCATGGTGATCTTACAACTAATGGGCTAATTTGAGCTTAATCTTATAATATTTTTTTTAGAGTTTTGAGTTTATATACATTTTCTACTGTCTATATAAAAGAAAATTGTATATCATTAGGCCAACTTACACATTTTAATAGGTAATTTGGTTTGTTACAAAATCACATATTGAAGGAGGTTTACCTTTTTTTCTTTTATTTCACAGCTTGTATTCGCTTTGAAGTCTGATTAATTCTATTTTGTGAAGAAAAGTATGACTTTTAAAGGTAAATCGCTTTTCACCGAAAAGGGAGGCTCACATGTGGTAGTTGATTAACCAGATAGGTGCTTATGATGGAATGGATGTAATTTCTCTCGGTTATAGATCGTGTGTATCTTGTATGAATTCATAATTTCAAATTTATCTTTAGATCTTGAAATATGATAAATAAAACAAAAAATTTCGTCGAATGTCCCTTTGTAATATGATAGTTGTTTAGTAAATGACTTTTTCCTCAGCTCTCTCGTAACTTTTGGACTTTTTAGACTATGATCTAAAAAATTTTAATGAGAAATATTCTACCATTATCTAAAATTATATACATTATTATAAACGTTAAACGATAATTTAATATTTTATAGGTAAGGTTGAACAACATACAAGCAAATATTAGATTTATTTTTTCTTCTTAGCTAAAAGATAAACATCACACAAGTGGTGACAAGGGAGTCTCTCCCTTCATTTTCCTCATAAATTTGGCATATTATGACATATTATGTCCCATGATGAATTTCATTTTGGACCACTTAAAAAAACAACAACACAATTTATTTATTTTTATATAAATTAAAAAAAAAAAAATTACTAGGCAAATGCATTTAACTTTGATATTATTAGTTCCTTCTATTCCTTTTTTAAAAAAATATAAGAAATAGTTCCTTCTCCAACATGCAAGTGTGATGAGATAAATTTACATGATTTGTCTTCTGGATGTCAATATTTTCAATTATACATTAATCACATCATTAGAAGAAATAGTAAATAATAAATAATTGTTCTCTTTTCTAATGTATAGTTTGTTATAATAAAGTAGTTAAAATAAGGTGTTTGACTACAATTTTTTTACTAATACTTTTGTCTAAGATTAATAAACCATATTGTGAAGATAAAATCCTATCCCTCGATGTTTGAATCAAACCAATGAATGCAAGATGTATATATGTATTTGTTGAGCTAAATCAATCTAAAAAAAAAAACTCTTAACTTGATATGATATTGTCATTTTAGCTGAATTTTATGTGATTATGTACCCTTTTTTCCTTTTCTAACATTTTACGTGAGACTTTGTTCATATGCATCCAACAATTTCTCCGTTAAACTAAATTTGCATGACTTATTCCCATTCATATGCTAATTTGGAGGTTAATTATGTGTCACTCTAGATTATTTGAGTATTTATGATCGGCAAGCCCACATACTTCTTTTTTATTTATACATCTTCAAGCTACGGGTAAAAAAAGTAATCAGGCTCAGAGATAGACAAAGAAAATAAGCATGACTCTACACCATCCCTTGCTATTTCCATACTCGTTACACCAAATCAATAGCTCTAATTAATTGATGGAATAAATTGATTCAAAGATACTCTTAACATGATGTAATATTATCCGATTTAGATTGAATTTGTATGATTTTTTTCAAATGACATCATTCTATTAAAATATTCAACACCTTATAATAAATAACTTATTTACCTTTTCTACTTTCCAAGTAAAACTTTTTCAGACAGATTTAATATATTTTTACATTAAATGCAAAACTTATAGTATTTAATTTTGTATAAACACCGTATACGAATAAATATTTCTTTTCTTTTTCTCAAAAATTGCATGCCAAAAGACAAAAGGTCAATAATAGAAAATCAAAATGAGAACAATGTGCTTAGGTTAAGATGATCAAGGCCAACCATTTGGAAATATGCCAACCAATAATTTATCATTACAAATGGACACATGATATTTTTTCCAAATTAAGAGACATAAAGTGACACTTCACAACATTTTAGGGTACCTAAATGACAAAAAAGTATAAATTTGAGGGACCACTTCACTATTTTCCTTCCAATAATTGCACAAAAATTGTGCACAATTCATGTAATTATATTTCTCGTAATCCTAAATATTAAAAATAATTAAGAAATCAAATTAATGGACAAATATTCACTTAGTTATATCCCTCCACTCACCCACCCCCACACACACCTCGAAAATTGATAAATAAATTTTATAAGATTATTTTCTTTTATGAAATCAATAAATAAATTTATAGTACTTTTTATATAGTTTTTGAGTATCTAAATTTTTTGTTTAAAATATTAAATTAACGTAATCTAATTTAACTTTAATAATTAGTCAAATTAACTTTTGAAAAGTGTAACATGACAATTAAAAGTCGACGGAGGGAATATTTTTAAAAATTTTGGGAATTGAATTTAGCACTTTCTGACATATCTTGTCTTTTTTATATTATATATATATATAAGCATAATTGAAATATTATTTTTTTCTTTTTTGTTACTAAAATAATACTACTCTAATTTTATAACTATGATGCAATAATCTGAAAGTTAGATAATTATCTATAATTAAGTACTCCCTCTTTTCCTAATTACTTGTCCACTTTTGAATTGACACACCTATTAAAATAACAATTAATGACATAGTGAATTTACCATTTTACCCCTATTAATTATGAAGTGGATGAAAAGTTCTACATTTTTCAAAGTAATTAATCATTTAATTGAGGGTATAATAGGTTAAAACAAATTATCCTTTTTTGATTTGTCAAAATGGACAAGTAATTAGGGACAACTATAAAAGGAAAAGTGGACAAGTAATTAGGAATATTTTTCAATATATTTGGGCATTTGGGCACTCAACATTAATTAAGATAAAAGTTTTTGACTTGTCTTTCTATTTAAGTCCACCTAATAATAGTCAATTCAATGGCATTTTTTGGGTTACTTGAGCTTTTTGGCTTGTTTTTTCACACATTTTTAGAGCCACTGAACAATAAATTCATGGTGGGGGGCTAAGAATTGCAAATTTTGGAACAATTTGAAGCAAAATTGGAAGTTTGAACTGATTGTTGCAAGTGTAACAACTTAAATTGAGACTACCTAAAGTTGCGGTGGAATGGTAAATATGTTTTTTTTCTTGATCAGAACTTTTGAGTTTGAATTTTAAAAATGGAATCGTTTTTGATAGAAGTGTTTCACACTCCAAAATTAAACTTCCCAACATAAATTTGAGTCAATTAAAATTCAATATAAATACTGAATATCGAATATATCAAACCCAAAAATGTCACTTGAATTCAAATCTATCCAATTCATCTCTATCCAACTAGCTCATAACAACATGTAAGAACAATCTTAGGACTAACATAATCGAATCTAGCGATCAAGTACTCTCGCCTTCAAAAATAAAAATATAAAAACTGTCAAGTTATCAAAGACATATCTGAAGAGGAGACGTACATCCTCTAAATCGATCACTCTACTCACTAATAAATTATGAAAAGAAAAAGAGAACATGAATCGATCGAAAATTCGAACAACTAAAAAATTAACAACCTAATTAGATTGTCATGATATGTTCCATTCCAATTAAATTTTAGTTCCAGAATATTCTACCAAAAAAAGAAATACAAAACAGACAAAAAAAAATAGGACTGTTACCTAACAAATTATACATAGACCAAACTCCTTAATTATTTCACTCAAAACCTCCCTAGAATACACCTACACTAGATATACTTTAGGGTAGACGAGTCTCGAGTTTGAATTCTGAAAAAAGAATTGTAATTAATAGATAATATTTTATTCTTTAAAGTGGAATTTTAGCTATCTGAATTAATTGAGTGTCAGAATAGATTTTGAGTATTATGTGGAAAAAAACTCAAACATATTAATTATTGAGAAATGATTGAGATATTTTTTTATCATCAATAAAAAATCTCGAGTTTGATAATGACATAAAAAATATTAATTTTATTCGAATGATGTCGATCTATTATCACAATTCAATTTGTATTTGAATTTGGATATAAAGTTGTGGAGGTTAGAAAGGTGTATAGTCAATGTTGCAAAATGATGTTTTAATTTCTTGCATTATTTTTAATTGTATATATAAATATTTTCTCTTCCTTTTATCAGAAACATAGCATGATAAGATTTGATTATGACCTAAATTCATCCACTTTTTTAGAAAACAAATTCATTGAATATTGTTAAATGATCACATCATACTAGTAATACAAGTAATCTATATTGAATTAAGTTCTAAATTTTGACAAGAAATATATGTGGAAAAAAATATTAAGATAAGTTAACCATAATTTTAAAAACATTGAACTTGTCTTAAGATAATTCGTACTTAATTAGTTCACTAATTTAAACTCGTTAGATTCATAGTATATCCTATTCATATTAGTATATGATACTTTTAGAATACATAAATAATTTCTTAGATTTATTAATAAATCTCATCCTACACTTAAATTACGACTTGTTCCAATTGAATACTAGATAAAGTGTTTATATTAGACTTTTTGCAGCTCAGATTTATGGGGAAAAAATATTTGTGTGTTCTAAGTGTCTATTAGATAGTTAAGTTAGCCATGTAAAATATGTCATAATGTTTAGTTATACACATCATCTTCAATTGGAATAGGCGTGAGACTTTACGATTTATCGAGGCAAGTGTGTATAATTAAAGGAGGTGACATAGTTTAAGCGATTAACTTATCTACGCAATGGACATTTGAGAATGCACGCAAAAAAATAATTCAAATTTAAATAGAAAGTGTCTAATATAAATACTTTATCATGTGTTCAATTATACTAAATTGTAATTTAAATGTTTAAATAAAATTTACAAACAATTTGCGATACCGTCGATGTCTTATGTCTAAAAGTAAAACAAGTTGCTTTGATATACACAAAAAGAAGATCAATAAAATAGCATTTCCTCTGTCTATTTTTATTTGCTCATGTTTTAAATAAAATGATATTTTTACTTTATTACCTTTATTAATGACTCATTTTTCTTTTTATCAATTGTATTTAGTCAATTTAACTTTAAAATATTATTTTTTTAAATAAAATAATTCATAGTTACACAATTTTCTAAAACTTATTTTAAACCATAAATAAATTATTTTTAACCTGACAAATCAAATCATATCCCATAAATTAAAACGAAGAAATTATAACTTTATAAATCATTTAAATATTAAAAATAAATGATCTTGTGAAATATCATTAATGGTTAAGGGGAATGTTTTGAAGTGAGCCAAAAAAAAAAATTGGAATGTTTTGAACTTACTATAATTGTACACGTGTCTTTATTTTATTGGACTATAAAGCTGCCATAACTAAAACGTTTTTATACCACATACCATTAAGTACTCTCGCGAAGCAATGCTGCCGTTTGCCACGTGTCATCTAATATGGGTCCCACATAAAACCTATGAGTCCCATTACTATACTCGATACGTTTTTGGAAGTAATTTGAAATTTTGAATAGAAATATATGAAAATCGTAGATTGAAGTAAAAGATTAATAAGTAGTTGTTTGATATCAAATTTTTCTTATCAATGATATTATTATAGTAATATTTATTTCTTAGACTTTTATTTTACTAAAATTATATGTTGTTTGCTTTTCTTTTGTTTTCAATTTTGTGTTGATTGTTATTGGTATAGGTATTTTATACGATATTTATTTATTTTTCTATTTATTTGATATGTTTTACTTGTGTTGAGGGTCGGAAACAATTTCTATACTTTTTATAAGATAAAAATAAAATTATGTACAATTATACTCTCACTTATAAAATTTCACTAAACTCGTATATTATTATTGTATCAAAACTTTTTCAAATTTTATGCAACATTACCAAATAAGTACTCATCATAGTCCACAAATAATATATCTGAATATATTAAAGTAATATGTTAATAGTTTCCTTTACACATGCCACACTTTTATTTTTAATCTGTCTAAAAAAAATGTTACATTTTTTATAATTGAATAAAAAACTTTAAAAATTAACTTTTATTATTAAGTGAAATAATTTATAGTCGTATAAATAGTGAGAAAGTATTGAATAATCTTCCTTTCCATCATAAAAAATAAATATTTATAATTACAAACTTTTACATAAAAAAAAAATAAAAAAATTGTTCTTATTTAACAGGAATTTCAACCAATCGCAGTGAACCTTATCTTCTTCATCCCCCATATAAATAAGAGTAAGCGGGAACACCATTTTCTGCAATCGTAAATTAGCCCCTCTAGTTCATCTGAATTACGCTTCTGCCATTCTGGTTATGTTCACTGCCGATCACCGGAAAACTGAGAGCCACCTCTCTGTACCTAGATTCTTCCGCTACCGCCGCCTCAGGTAAACGTTAAAATCTATACTTATATATAGCGTAAATGCCTTCTCCGAGAAATCACCGGAGAGGAGGTAGTGAGGAGAAGAATCGGAAGGGAAAGTTATCGGAGAAATCAATGTCGTTTCACGTACAGAGTTCGGAAAGCAGTACGTCGGAGTTGCTGCGAAGGCCGAGAACAGTACCGGATTTGCTCTCCGCCGGTAGAATTTCAGCCGGAACCGGTAACTCGCCGGAAGTGAAGGACAAGTTGAAGCTAACGAAGTTGCTGTTGAATGTTACGATTCAGAGAAGTATAGGTCCTGTACATGTTCTGATTTCGCTTGAATCGACGGTTCAGGATCTCATCGCTGCCGCTCTCCGGCAATACTCGAAAGAAGGAAGGCGGCCGGTTCTTACCTCTGTCAATCCCGCCGATTACGATCTTCATTACTCGCAGTTCAGTTTAGAAAGTAAGAACTGTTCGATTGAACATTTCATCGCTGAATCTGAACCGTTGATTTTCACGCCGAACTGATATTTTTTTCGTTCCAGGTTTAGACAGGGAGGAGAAACTGATCGGATTAGGTTCTAGAAACTTCTTTCTATGCCCAAAAACGTCGAATTCCGACGGCGCCGGTGCCGGAACATCGTCTTCTTCAAGCTGTGCAAAGCAAGCTGATAAAGCTACTGCTACAAAAATTTCATTGCCTTGGCTCAAATTCATGGATTTCATGCGGTGAAGAAATTATACTCCGAATCTGTTACTGTAAGTTCGAAATCTTCATCAGCCAGTTGAAAATTCACGTAGCTAATTAATCGAGCTATTAATATTCTTCTTAAGTTTTAGATTATTGTACATTAGATGTTATATTTTATACTATAGATTAATTTTCGAGTATTTAGAATAATGTTTTGATGTTGTTTTGAAGTATGAGCAGAAAAAATAAAACATTATTTGTCGCATCCTTTTTATTTCATCGGATTAAATTTGAACTTATGTGGAATATTACAAGGCTCATCTTATGGAACGATGCTCCTGACATAATTTTTATAATTTCTGATACTTGAATTTGTAATTTTACCATAATTTATATCGATCTTTCTGTCAGGTTACACATGCAACATAGTGTAGAATTGTTTTTTTTGCATATTATATATTTTTCGATATCGATTTGTGAAATTGAGATTGGGATTTTTTTATAGCCAACAGTATTTTCAAGTTGATTTCCAACAACAATGTGTAAAATAATTGAGTGCATTATTAATCGAGGAGGGTTGCGTCGAAACTCGAAGCTGATGAATACTACCAACTTTTCATAGTCGAAATTAAAATTTTAATTTTATTGGTTCTAAATTTTGGAATGATAATTTCAAATATTAATAATTGTATTTATAGAATTGTATAAATTTACTATATGTAAATATTCTGAATCTACACATATCTACATATAGATGAGAGATATGTGTACTATTTAATTGTTAAAGATCAAGATTATATTGCATTAACTAGTATCATAACCATAGTTAAGTGAATAAGTTTTGGAAAAAATTCTCTCCAAATTTAGGGAGAATAATTAATTCTTTTCAATTTTTCGTATCCATATATTTTTATATCATTAATTTTATTTTATATTTAAATATTAAAATTATGAAACATGAACTTAACAACGTTTAATTTGTTTAGCCTAACAGTATTCTTACAAAATATTTTGCCTTTAAATTGATGTTTTCTTTTATTTTATTTTTTAAAAAGAATTTTTTTTTTTATACTTTCACATTTGTAATTCTAATGCATTTTTTACTTTCCATTTTTATTATATGATTTCTATCATCAATGATAATTCTTCCTTTTATTTTTTAAATTTCTCAACCTAATATTTCAAGAATAAATTTGCTAGCATAGGAAGCGATTAAATAATCTACAATATTAATATATGAATATAGAAATAAAAAATGAAATTAAATGGTTCTAAGATTTGTAGGAATATTTTTCTTATCAAAGTTAAGAAATTATTTGTTCAAAACTTATTCCTTAACTATGGTTATGATACTAGTTAATGCAACAAAATCTTGATATTTAACAATTAAATAATACACATATTTCTAATCTAGACGTGTACTTGACGAAATGAGGGGGAGCCAAATCCCAATTGTAGTGTCTACTGACAAAATCTTTGAAAGATTCCATTAAATTATTGTGTTTATTATATTATGGTCAAATAATATTTGAAAATTTGTGCTTCCACGTGATAAATGTGGGACTATTTTGGCTTTTTAAATATGTACCACAAATTTAAGAAATGAATTGATGTTGTGTCTATTCACTAGTCACTAATAATATGAACCAAATTGGAGCATATAATTGTATGATTTGCCCTTTAAACTTGTCTTGATTTTTTTCCTTTTGAACTTATGTCTAGCGGAACGTTACTTTGTGGAATAATATGAACTCAAAAATATAAATTAAGAAAATGTTATTTTTTCTTTAAGGATAATAATTAGAGAGCAACACAAAATAGGAGCAAAGATCCAAATTGGAGTGTACATAGGACCACAAGTTCTACAATAAACTTGAAGAAGGATAAAGACGCAACAAAGATCTTTTTACCGAAATTGATTAATTTTACGTTGATTGTCAATCTCCGCAATACCCCTCCTTTAATCGAACTTGGAATCAACAATTGTAAGTTGTAAGCAAGTAGTGAACACTAGACAAGCTCATAAGTATAGTACGGAACACGTTTTATCTATAAAGCAGAGCGACCTCATCTTACTTGCTTGCTTCTATGCAAAGGTTCCAACAATAATACAGTGCAGTGGATAAGGTTGTTCCTCTCTTAATCAACTTTCCCAATATCTGAATTTCGTTGACATTGAGTTGTACAAACAAGAAAGATCATCAACCCAATTCAGTAAGTAGAAATAGCGTCAACTGATCACTTCTCGGACAGCCACTATGATGGACCTCAACTGATAACTCAGCTAACTTCTTGAATTAAATCGAAGACAGCCACGAGCAAGAAGTATACGTTCTTTTACAGTTAAAACAGAAAAAAACTGTTGGTCTCAGCTCTAAGAAAATGTGCTTTAGCACTTGTATTCATCTCAAACTTGTGATTTTGAACACAAATGCAAGGAGGAAAATCAATATGCAAGTATTATTGATGTCAAAAAGACCAGCACTACGAAAGTGATGTCATACCGATAGAGGATGAAAGAAAATCAGCAGCTGTTCTTGGCATAGCCCACTACAAATAAAGGAACATCTGCCAAATCTGTGTAGATGATATAGAGCAATGTAAGAAAATATGGTAAACTGATTCCGCCTCTATTCAGAACATGTAGCAGACTAGCTGTATCCGTCATCTTTGTAGATTGTTTTGAGTCGACCACACAAAACACATGACTTACTTTTCCATATACTCTTCCATAGACCAAAAGTAAGATGATTAGTACCTGTGGGCTGTGAGTAGCATATCTAGTAACAGAGCTGACTGTGAATGAACCACGATCCTGCCGTCTACAAATTAACTGATCATTACTGTTGTTCGAACCAGAAACTGAGGATAAAAGGTTGGAAAAGAGTACTATCTTCATGTAGGATCAACATGAAACAGAGGAAGCACTATCTACACATGAAAATCAAAAGGAACGAAGAATTGTAGCTTTCTGCTCTGACATCAGTTTTATCATGACAATTGCTGCTACTTATGAAATCAAAGGTGATTAGAGTTTCTTTTTTCCTGATATGTCAAAGGTGATTAGAGTTGTGTACCGAGACGTGTTATACCCTATGCTTTCAACTTATGCAAACTGCCAAAGAATGTGCAATATACCAGAGGAATATGTACAAGGTTATTCTAGAGCTAGTTTACATATATGGTTTTAAACCTACGATTAGACACATCACAAAAGATAGTGTTGACGTAATGATACCTGTCAGAAGAAGGTGGTCAGGTACCTTATCAGCCACAAACTTTTGCAGCAACGTTTTTAATCTCAAATAACCTATTACACCTTGCAATAGAAGGCATACAGACCAATACATCAATCAGACAAGGCTCTAAGACGTGTCAGCATCGCTACACTCTGAATTCTTCTCGTCAGTCTCCGAGCCACTGTCAAAATTGATACATTGGGTTTCCAGGGATCCATTTGAGTCGCCACCTGCTTTAAGGAGTTCCTTTAACTCATCAAGAATGAAGGGCTCTACCACCTTCCAGAAGAATGTAGCATTGTCCCCCAGAAATCCTATCCAAAAGACCCTCCCTCTCTTTTTTACTCGGCAGTCTAATGATTTGGCTTTCAGTGCTTTAAGAATACTCACAACACCCTCTGAACTTCCCTTTACTCTCAATAGAATATCACCAGATGATGTCCGGTAACCACCGTACATATACCAGTAAGCAAGAACGCGAGGTGACAACCATCTATGTATAAGTTTTGGTATACAAGGACGTCCATTGGGCCAGAACTGATCAGCATAGAAAGTAAAATAAGAATGTGAAATGGTGGTAAAAGAATTAGGAATGTCAGCAGTGCTATCCACCATCAAATCATGAGAGCCTAACCACTCGTGAAATTCATCATGTATGTGTCTCTTAAAAATGGAATGGATCCTCGACTCTTCATTAAATTCATAATGGATTGCATGCAATCTTCTCTCTCCATCTGATCTAATTTGCACACCCCCAAGAAGCAACCCCGTCAAAACCTCTCGTTGTTCTGGTGTGAGCTTCAGCCTAATAGGTTCTTCAACTACTTTCTCCCGCAAGCTAAGAACATAATCAAGTCTTTCCATCAATGAAGATTCAATCTCAACGTCGTATTTCTTTTGGTGCATCAAATTGTATATCTTTACTGCCTTCACATACTCTCCAGAGGTCATATAGCCTCTCAAAATACTGTTGCAAGCACGAGAATCAACACCAATTGCCACATTACCACGCATTTCATGGAAGATTTCTTCAGCCAGGCTCATTTTGCCAGTATTCACCAACGAATCCAAATAAATGTTAAAAACTGTCAGATTCGGATGGCAGACTTCTCGGTACCGGAGAAAGGTAGATTCCAGTTTCTCATGTAAACCTGCAACGGAGTACATCCTCATCAAATCGATGAATGATGGGACCAGCTGTTTCATACCACTGTTTATGAACTCGGACATGATAGAATCTGCAAGGTCTAGTTTTTGATATTTAGACAACACCTTTATTATTTTATGGTATGCTGCAACGGAGGTGGAACCCAGTTGTTCCTGCATCCTCCTATATACTTTCAAAGATTTTGTAGGTTCTCCAATCTTTGCATATACTTCCATACGATAGACAAAAGCTTGAGAAGGAGGACTGCCATCGATGGAGAGAAGTTTTGACCAAGTTCGTTCGGCTTCCTCCACATTCCCATCCTTCGAGCAAGCTCTTAAAACTGACACAATTACCTCTTTGCTCTCTTTAATTCCTCTTGACCGCATTTCTGCTCTTAGTGCAGCAATTCTTTCCATATCGACCACATCTTGATAACTGTGAAGCCATATAAGACCGCCGAAAATATCTCTGTGTATTTCCAATCCAGAGGAAGTCAAGTTCTGATATATAAATTCAGCCTGTTTCATAAAGTGTTTACTCTCACTCGATGCCTTTCCCAAAAGAGCTTTAAACAGAGAATTGTGTAAGTTAAGCCGAGGCTTATAACCTCCCAAGTGCACCATGCGATTGTAGATGTTACAGGCTTCATCTAATACTGATGGTCCAGATGAACTAAGATAGGCAATAATGAGAATATGGAATGTAGATTCACAAGGCACTCGTCCCTGATTAATTATGTCATCAAAAATCTCCCGGCACTTCAAGTGCTTTCGTTCCTTCCCCAAGTAATCTGCTAGCTTCGTAGCTAGAGCGAAATCAAATCGAAACCAATGTTGCTGCATCATCCATTTGTAAACCTGCTATTTTACACCAGACACTTTTAGATCTTTGTGATTTAGAGTTTAGACACTATTATTTTAAATACATAATATGAGTAATTAGGCATCGGACAAATGGAAAAATAAGTTGTTTAACAAAGTGGATGCAATTAAATGTAAAAGCTTTAGATTTCAATTAGAGGAAGCAAGTAAAATGCCGATAGCTACTCTTCCTTAGTCATTCCAAATGAAAAAAACTAGGCACCATGGAGTGCGAACCTATTGACCAATTTTCTTAACAATGCTTAAAGTGCAAAAACGATGAAATACTACACCTTGACAAGACTGGCTAGTACAAATACTTAATGTATAAGTACAAAATCTTAAGAAGCACAAGTATCTTATCAGAAAAAATGAACCAAGCACAGAGAAACGGCAATTTTCTCCACCATTTGTAGCAAATATCATCGACATAATAGTTAGTGAGACAAGTGAAGCCACTAATGATCAACCCAAATATTATACCAACATAACCAAAAACACAAAAAGATACCAACCTTTTCTATAATAAAGAATTGACTAAACTAAAGCAAATGAACACATTATCCTAAAAGAAGCTTCATTTTCGCAAATACGCATACAGTTTAACAGAAATTATCTCCACAATCTATAGCAACTTTCTTCCACATAATAGCTACTGTTAAGTGAGGCTACTAATGATCAATCCGAAAACTTTTACCAACATAACCAAAAACACTAAAGATAACAACTTTTTCAAACTAAAGGAAATGAACACCATAACCCTAAAGGCAGGGCTTCATTTTCGCAAACACACATACAGTTCAACAGAATTTTTCTCCACATTTTCCAAAATTTATATCAAATTTCTTCCACATAATATCTAGTGATAAGTGAGGCAACAAATGATCAACCCAAGTACTCTTAACAACATAACTAAAAGGCATAATACATACATATGCCTTTAACTTGGCGTCAACTTATATCTATGTCCTCCAACTTATGAGTGTTAAAATTGAACAAGTAGACACACGTATTCTACATAACATAATACATACACATAAGACATCACATAAGATGCCACACGAATTGCCACATATGATACTTCTACGGTCTGTCTACTTGTTCAACTATATACAAGTTTAAATGTGTACTTGTATAAGTTGAAGGACATAGTATCTAGATGTCAGAGGTCAAGTAGGACGCGTGTGTCTACTTAACATAATACATACACATAAGATGCCACACGAATTGCCATATAGGACACGCTGCAGTTTGTCTACTTGTTCAACTCTATACAAGTTTAAATGTGTACTTGTAACACATAAAGCTGGAGAACACAGGACATAGGACAGAGATGCAAGTCAAATAGGACGTGTGTGTACTTGTTCGACTCTAAAAGAAATGAACACATTACCCTAAAAGCAGCTTCATTTTCGCGAATTCGCATACAATGAACAGCAACAAAAGTCCCATCTTCTTGCCTAAACCACTTCCTTTGTGCATTCAAAATCCTAACCATAGTAGGCGTCTTATGAGCAGGAAGCTCTTTACAAAGCCAAGCTAATCTTGCCCTACGCCATTGATCAGGAATGTCCTCTAATTCCCTCACCTCAACAGCTGGGGTTTCAAACTTCTTCAACTCCACAGAATCAAAAGAATCGTCAAAATTGAAACTTTCAGCAACCCCAGAAGCAGAAATGGGGTCCCATTTGTCGAAATCAACTTGGGTTTCTTGGGAATCGAGCAGAAGTTGTTGGGGTAAAGTGGAAGATGAAGAAAAGGGAGTGTAAAGGGATATTGAGGGAGATAATGAAAGGGGTTTTAGAGGAAGGAAAAAGGGTGATGAAGGTAAGAGGTGGTGGCGATGATGCCGGCGGCCGTCATGGTGGTGGCGGAGTGGGGAGGAGGGAGGGCGGAGGACGGTGGGCATGGAGGATTGGATAAGGGAAGTATTACATAACAGTGGAGTGGACATGAAGAGTACAGTGGTTTGCTTGTCGGAGTTGTCCAAACATAACCTTATTCATTGCAAATGTAAGTCAATTTTTTTATTTTTAGAAGTGTTTGACAAAAATAAATGTAACTTAAAATAAGTTAAAAATAATTTAAAATAAGTTAAAAAGTATTTGATAAATTTAAAAATAATTTAAAATAAATTTAAAATAAATTTAAAATAACTTAAAATAAGTTAAAAACTAAAAATAGCTACTTATTTTAAGTTATTTTTAATCTTGTCAAAAACTTTATAACTTATTTTAAGTCATTTTTCGACTTATTTTAAGTTATTTTTGCCAAACACTTCAAAAAATAAAAAACAAACTTAAAAGTAAATTTAATCAACTTTTAAATCAATTCAAACAGCTTCTAAGTCATACCTTGTATAGAATAAATACTTATACTTTGTGAACGCTACTAAAAAAAACAAAAATAAAAGACTATAAATATGGCCATATGGGGAACAAAAATTGAAAACTACACAACTTTTAAATGCCTGCCATAAAGTGGCTACCTGATATAAATAGGAAAAATGACCTAATATACAATTTATTTTATTATATTTTTTAAAAATTTCTGTCATTTGAAAAAAATTACAAAAATTCTCTCTCATGTTCTCAGATACATCACTTTATGCGATATATTAGTTAGATATATCACTTTACGTAATATATATGTCGAATACATCACTTTACGTGACGTTAAGTGATGTATCTAAAATTGAAACGCGATGTATCGGAACGTTGAGACATGTATCTAAAATCGGGACGCAATGTATTGGAATATATCCAAAACCGAAATACGATATATCAAGACGTTTTGGGATGTTTCCGAATTCCACCAAATTTAAGGAATTTTTGTAAGTTGAAAAAAAATAGATAGGTATAAGATGTAATTTTTTTGAAAAAATGGCACAGCATGACATCTCATTTTACTAATTGGCAACATATAGCCGTCTTTTATTTTCTTGACAAAAAAAAGATTTTAAAAAATTATATTTTCATTTAGTAGCCCACGTATTGGGAAGTTTTTTTTTAATTAAATTAAATAATTTTAGAAGGTGGCAGCCTAATGTCCTTTTTTATTGGGAAGTGGTTTTTTTCTCTTTTTTTCTCATACACACACGATTCTTTTGAATGATGTTTTTTTATTAATTACGTAGATATTTATCCAATTCTTCTTCTTCATTACTTTGAATAAAAGATGATTTACTTTCTTGTTTATTAGTTTTACATATTGAATTCTATAAAAATATTCGTCCATACTGTATTTTTTCTCTTTCGCTTTTAAATTCTTGATGGTTTGTTGATGTCTACCTGTCAATTTCTCTAATTGTTAGCCAAAGTTTGATCCCCTCTTGTATTGTCGTTTAAATTTTTTTGGATTTTTAATTTTTGAAATTGAAGGTTATATCTAATTTAGGCAAAAATTTACGTAATAGTAATTAATTGTGGGTATCAATTGTCATGTTTAAGAAAGTTATACTAGGATTATTCATAAAAATGGGGATTGTGATTCTAATTTTGTGGATTCTCCATCCATAATTCTAAATTTTATAGCCATGTAAGTTCTTCTCGTTATCCGATTCGACTTGTGTGTTTGCTATTGAGCATTTTATATTTCATGTGCAATCCTCATTTACTGAAGAAATAATCTGGAATGTATACAAATTTTGAGAGAATGAATACACGGATATGTATACATGAATGCAATGCATATATGATGTTCAAGATTTAAAAAAAATCTTCAATGCCACTAGTGTATACATATTATAAGTGAATGAATACATAAAGTGTTTGATTTTCTAATATGTATACACTGGAGGGGATAACATAGCTATAAATGTATACTAATACTAAGTGAATGAATACACCATTCTTCTACCTATATACAATCATCAAGTATTTAATCAAGTAACAAACAAAAAAATATATGAAAATACATAATTGACGTTTTTAGGCGGTTATGTATTGTATATTTAATTTTTTACGTTTCCGTTATTTTTGTTGTTTAGTGATATTGGTTATACGAGGAAAACAAAAAAAAAACTATTAAAATGTCATTTATTAATTTGGGCCATTTTGTGCTTATTTTTTATTTTTCTATTAAATGCTAATTAATGTTGGGCTATTTATTATTAATTATAACTATCATTTGTATATATATATGTCATTTTTTCAAATTTTTTTACTCTTAACACTATGAAATTTGTATAAAATTTTCATATAAAATAACAAAAAAAAAAGTCGATAAAAAGTTCAAATATTGGCCCATAAATGATAATGGTATATTGGGCCACCTCAAACTAGGCCCATCGGGTTCTCTAAGTATACAAAAAAATTGAAAGTTTTTGTCAAATTGGGAAACCATAAACCCTAGTTAAGCGGCAAGTTTTTCTATATAAACCCTCTAAAACCCTCTCTTGTACCGCCCTCTCAAATCTTTGCACTTCGCATAGCAGTCTTCTTTGCTCTCTTACTTCACCCCCAATTTTTTTGAGCTTTCAAACAAACAATCATCAATGGAGTTTTGGGGTATGATTAAAATTCAATTTTATTGTGCTTTTATCTGTTTTTTCTGCTTCTCTATTGATGATTATTTGAATAGAAAGTAATTAACTTTGTTGGTTTGTTGTTGTTGTTGTTGAGCTTTTTTGTGTTATTTTCTTAGTAGAGTTTTGGGTTATGGTTGAAATTTGATTTCTATGTGTTTTATGTGTTTCCTCTACAAGTCTTGTTGATAAACTCTGTTACCCCTAATTTTTTTGAGCTTTTCAAACTACAATCGGAGTTTTGGGGTGTGTTTGATAATCAATTTTATTGTGTTTTTATCTGTTTTTTAATTGGTGATTATTTGAATAAAAGTAACCAACTTTGTGGGATTTTTGTTGTTGCTTAGTAGAGTTTATGGTTGAAATTTGATTTCTGTGTGTTTTATGTGTTTCCTATAGAAGTCTTGTTGCTATACTCTGTTGCCCCTAATATTTGAGGTTTTCACATCATCAATGGATTTCTGGGGTGTTTAAAAACGATTTTATTGTGTTTTTATGTGTTCCTTGTTTGGTTTTTGATTATTTGGAAAGAGAGTAATGAACTTTTTGGGATTTTGCTGGGTATGTTGTTGTTGTTAAGGTGTTTTCTTTTTTTGTGTTAGTTACTTTATAGTGTTTTGGGTTATGCTCGAAATTCAATTTCTGTTTGTTTTATATGGATTTTCTTGTTTATTGGTGATTATTCTAAAATAAAGTAATAACTTTTCAGGGTCCTGGGTTTCTTTTGTTAGTTTTATTAGCCTGATATATTGGTCAATTTTATATTTGGATTCTGGTGAGTTTTGGGGTATGTTTGAGGTTCAAATTCTGTGTTTTATCTCGTTCCCTTGTTTTACTTGTTGGTAATTGTATTTGTTTGAAAAGAAAGTAGGAATTTTAGGGTAGTAGAGCTTCTCTTTTTCTTTTGTTAGTTTGTAGTTTCTACCATCTGATATGATGATTAGTCTTAGAGTTTTGTGTGTGTTTGAAATTCAAATTTTGCGTTTTTATTCGTTACCCTTGTTGTTTTACTTATTGGTGTTTATTTGAAAAGGAAGTAAAAAATTTTGAGGTTTGGTGGAGTTTTTTTGTTTTCGTAAGTTAGTTTCTAACCGATATGTTGTTCAATCTTAGGCTGTGTTACAGGTAATGTGTATTGATTTTAGTGTTAAGATTGTATGTACTTTGTGGGGTATGTGTAAAAGCAATTATTTGCCAGATTTTATGTTACTTTTTAAACGACATAATCTTGATGAATTATAAACCCAAATTATTACATCAGATGAGAGAAATAAGTTGCAATCTTTGTGCTGAATGTCCTACTTTGAAATATAAATATTTTGTGATATCACTTTTTAGTATTAAAAAAAGGCTGCGTACACTCCTCTGACCCCTCCCCCCTCGTGGGATTATACAGGGTTTGTTGTAGTTGTATGCTGTGTAACTTATTAAGGTGTTGACATCTCTTTCACATGAACTATGTATAGGTGTTGAAGTGAAAGCAGGACAAACACTAAAGGTTAAGCCCGAGCTTTTCAAGCTCATTCATGTTTCCCAGGTTAGTTTTTTTCTTGGTATTCTTTCTCATGCTAGCATAATCTCTCTTTGCTTTTAAATGGATATTAGGGCATTTTTGAATGTTGAAATCTTGATTTTGTTTGTAGGCTGCCATAGGTGAAGTGAAGGATGTCAAAGAAGCCAAATATGTTCCACTACGCCTAACTGTTGGAGATAACAGTTATGTCATTGGAACTCTATCTGCTGAGGATAGACCTCAGTTGATGTTTGACTTGGTCTTTGAAAAGGAGTTTGAACTTTCACATGGATGGAAAAATGGGAGTGTGCACTTCATTGGATACACTGCTGATGATCCTAGCGGTGATGAAATCGACTCTGGAGATGATGTTTTTTCGGATGAAGAGAATGTTTTGGAGGCACTGAATGGGAAACTTGAGGCTGATGTGAAGGATGTAAAGCCTGATGCAAAGAAGTCTGCACCTGTTAAGGGTGAGAAAAATGCTAAGGTAGCTGAATCAAAGAAAGAGGCGGAGTCTGATGAAGATGATGAAGATGACTCTGATGATGAAGATGATTCTGATGATGTGCCTCTAGGCATGGTATGATTCATAAAGACTTTTGTGATGCTTATTCTGCATCTTTTATCTTTTTATACGAGGAAAAATGCTATTCCTTATATTCTGTTTCTGTCCGGGTGTATTGTATTGAACGTTTTCTACTGTTGTTTATTCTAGGATGGTCCAGAAGGGATGGATTTTTCTGGTGATTCTGAGGATGATGATGATGATTCAGAAGAAGAGACACCTAAAAAGGTACTAGATTTTGGATCTTCCTGTGATTGTGGTCTATTTTTTTTCCGGACTTGTGAATGGATCGATTTGTCTTAATTATATTAGTTGCGTCTAATCACTCCTTTTATGATAAAGGTTGAGCAGAAGAAGAGACCAGCTCCATCTCCTAAAGTAGCTCCTGGCTCTGGCAAAAAAGCTAAACAAGCAACACCCGACAACAAGTCAGGTTCGATATATTTTTCATGCTTCATTTTTTTGATGTTTACATTCTCCATGGAGTGTTACTATACGAGCTTTGTTATTGACAACTTTTTTTTCAGGCGGTAAGAAAGGTCCAGCCACCCCTTCTGCTAAGCAAAATGGTAAACCTGCATTCAATGGTAACAACAAACCAAAAACTCAGTCCCCGAAATCTGGTGGTCAGTTCTCTGGCAACAAGTCTAACAACAAGTATGTACAACAAACACCATAAAGCCCCTTCTTCCCCTTTCCTCCACACCCTTCGCCTGAAACACGAATAAATTTTGATTGACAATACTTTGTTGCAGGAACTTCAGTGGCCAAAAGAATTTCAAGGGCAAGCAAGGAAGGAAGTAGAGGGCTTGAAAGATCTTTTTGAAGAGCAAAGATTTTATTTTTATAGATGTTTGGTCTCTATGGTTTAAGCTATTTTCCTTAGTTTTAGTAGGTCAATTTTTGATGAATGTTTTTGTTACCAGAAGTTTTGCCCCTATCTATATTCATTACTATTTTTGAACACCTTTCATTATATGTTCCTTTAATCTTATGACTTCATAGTTTATTGTTTAATTGTGATATAGTCTGTTGCTGCTTTGATTAAGAACTTTTTTTTTATCTTCGAACCTGTAGAATGTGTGTTTGTTGGATTGGAATTTGGTGAACCAACTCACAAAAAAGACAATTTTTAGGAGAAAAAGGTACTGTGAAAAGAATTATTGTTCCCATTTTCTCTCAGCTTATTACAACTACTACACAATATCAAAATAGTGATACTAGTTTTATTCTCTGACATTTGAAGAATTATTTAAAGCCAAATTGTTAATCCTGAAAATAAAAAACAATTTAAGTCAAAGAGGAGTCTCTAACACTTCGCGTCCTGTTATATAATATACTATTGAGTTACCCTTAAGGATAAGGGAAAACACGATTGATCCTCCATGTGGGTATTGTTCATCATAAGATGGAATCAACGTGATGCATACATTTCTTCCTTTTATTAAAGTTTTGGATAGAAATGCATATATATATATATATATATACATACATTTGGAGGCAAAAAGAAAGAAATATAGAAATATTACTAACTGCAAACCTATATAGTCTGTATTCTAAAGTTGGTTACATATGTTGAGAAGGAAAAAAATGATGGATCTTAGTGTTTATAAGGTATTTTCATCTCTTAAATAACTCACTTAATTTATCATCTTATTTGTGCTTGCCTCTTTTTCATGGTACGTTCATCAAAAAGTAACAAATATCGTTTTTTCATGATACATTCACCAGAAAGCATCAATAACTGCTTATTTCAACTTCATCAATATATGGTTTCACTAAGATATTTCAGAGAACTCCTCAGAGGAATTTGAGGGGTTAACTGTTAAGGTAACAAACATCACAGGTTAGCTCAACTTCAACCAAATATCGTCCAAACGCCAACATACACACAGTACAGCCCGTATTGTTCGTTCGACTGTCAGCACAGACCAAAATCATGTAAAAGATGAAATACCTAAATGATATCATCAAGTTTCTTCTCTAGACAAGTTATCAGACTAGGCATCCAGAACCTTAAATAGGGTCTCATATAAGTTCACCACCATACATAATAGCAAACAATAGTCTAGAGGATGCAAAACTAGCAGTTTACGAAGTTGCATTACCCTAAAACTAAAAATAGACTAAAGGAATAAGAATTTGAACATTGTCGTCTCCAGCTACAGATCGGTCATTCTTCTCTTGTCCCTGCAAATGCATGTGAAATCAAACCTGTTGGTATATATCCTCTGATTTGGCTCCACAACCTGTACACATTTCCTGGTAAGCAGTAATAAAAATGAAGAAAAAAGCCAAACAACAGTTTGAAAGCTTAGCCTGGATGAGCTCTGGACAAAAGAAACCTGACTGCACAAACAAGCACACAACGCATTTGCAAAGATTATACAAGTAAACATCATGCAAGTTACCGTCGACGTCTCTTATTACATAGCCCCTAAAATGCAAGACCTAAACCTAGAGCCAGAAAAAGGACATTTCAGCCTGGACAACCTAGAAGAACAAATGGATGACCAAGAAATGTATGAAACTGAAATGTTAATACAACAAGAAAAGTTTATTATCACTTTTTTTACATAATCCAATCCTACCTGACAATTATGGAATAGTTTATGCAGTGGAAAGCCCTGTAACAGAAACGTTACACGACAATGCTTTTTGGGAAGGCAACACTGCATGAGTCACTTTAAAAGGCAAATTAATGATGAGCATTCATTTGATGATATTCAGAGTTTTTTTTTTTGAAACTGGTAACATTATAGTGCAGAGAATTTACCACCAATTCGACAAGTTTTTCAAACATTGTGACAACATACAATTGCACCTTAGATTTCTGGCACTCCATCACCTAATTTAAATTCAATTCCTACTTTATAGAGAGATATTGCACAAATATGTTCTGATAGATGAGCCAAGAACAAAACAAAACAACATGCATCAGTAAGTTATTTTCTCCCAAACAGTAACACAATAGTTTGTGGAATTTGAACAATGTCACATAGGATAATGTTGAGGAATTTCACTTCAAAACAATAAAATGTCAAAGAAAACTGTATACACCCTGTAACCTTAAAGAAAGAAAAATCACACTCAACAAAAATTTCAAAACTCAAAAACAAAGTGGAATGACACAAACATTTCGGGGAGATGGTTGAAGTTTTGTTCCAATAGATAGCTATGATTTTGGGTTAAGAAGTTTGTGAAAGTTGAGGATTGCGGGTGGAAGTTCAAATCTAAAAGTTCACTTAAAATTTATGTTCAAACTACTATATCAACTTAAAATAATAATTTCAAAGGGCAGATGCGATAGTAAACAATGAATGATGCACAAAAAAAAAGTACATCTAAAGCCAGAACACCAAAAAAAATTTAGAGGTCGAAAACTTTTCAGATTGCTTATCAAAGAATTGAAAACCTGCACCGCCTGCAAGTAGAAAATGGGCATTAAGCTCTATTTCATGGCGGGTGGTCCTCTCAGAAGACAATACATTAGAACAGAACAAAAGCATCAAAAACCATAAGGGATAAGGACACAAACCAGCACGATATTTTCACTCATTATCCATATGCATTTTCTTGTCATTGTTGATTATAATACTGATCTTGGTTTGGAGCAGATCCATTCTGATTGCTTTCATTTTTGTAATTACTGTCTGCATTAGCCCTGTTATCAAGTACTGCCTGTTCTTTTTCCCTGTTCCACTGCTCTATTCTTGCACGCCTCTCTTCGCTGCCATCCCTAACTGGACTTCGGTCTCTCCTGCCACCGGGACTCCTACTCCTACCCCTCTTGTGGTCAGGGCTTGTACTTCTGTTCCTCCTGCTTCGACTCTCGTAATAATGATCCCTTTCATCATGCTTTCTACTATGACTCCTGTGAGAGCGGTCTTCATAGCTGCGATGCCTATAAGGGCTTCGACTCCTGCTTCTGCTATGCCTTCTCCTATACCTTCCAAACAACTGACGTCGCAATTCCCTAATTACTCGGTATAAAAGACAAGTCAGTTATAACTGAATTTCCAAGACTACTGAATGTAAAAAAATTGTTCATATTTTTACATAGAGTGGCAATTATTACCTGCTGATCTTTTTGAGGTGCATAAAGTTGCAATATCCACCACGGTTGCAGACATTTTCCTCGTACTGTCGACAGGTGGCTTCACGAAAATCAGTCACTGGAGAGAAATCAACAATGATGGGCCTTCCTGCAGAGTTTATTAACAAACAGAGCATAAGGAAATAGTCACATTATGAACTATTGGTGACAAACTGAACATGACGGGCAATATGTTCCAATCAGGTTTGATACTCAGAGAGCTACAACCAACCATTCACCATAAATTACGGAGTATATAGGTCATATTATGTTGTTTATCGATACATACTAAACATTGAACACCCTTTACACAACACAAAATAAGTTTTTTGCTTCATTAGCCACCTCAATTTTGAAGAAAATAAAAGATCGATGACCATATTGTAACAATTTTCTTGAAAAAATGTGTGGGATGGGGACAGAAAATTTAACATTTCTTTACAAAAACATGTGGGGATTGGGATAAAACATAGTTTTAAACTTCCACAAGTCAAAATTGACTCAAACAAATCCCTCACTAGTCACTACTCTTTGCCGCTTAGCAGAAGCCTCCTCCTTGCCATTTGCCTTAGCAGTCCTATCACCTATATGCACACAACATAATTTCCAGCGAAGGGTGTCCAATTGAACATTCTTGGTTGGGTATAGTTATGCCCCTGGTCCCGATAATACAATTCATACATGACACGTTCTTTCACCATTTTGCATTCTTTCTCCTCTATTCAAATATTTTTTATTACTATGGTTTGAAAGAATAGAAACTTACCGGCGTAGAATCTTCCAGTAAGATTCTTCAGCGCATTTGCAGCCTGCTCTTCTTCTCTAAACTGAACATAAACATTACCAACCTGCACAGGATACAATACAACATAGTTAAAACCACCAGTCACGATCAACGAATGACTACAAGAAAGCACAGAAATCCTACCATGTGATCAGCCAGATTGTCACAAATATTCAGGCTCTCAATCTCTCCATACTTGTTCAGTTCTTCAAACAAGTCTTCATAAAAATCCTGCCATTGTACCATAATAAATCATATTCCAAATTTCCAGTTAGTTACTTCTCCTCAAATATTTTCTAAGAACACAAAGTACGAAGCTATTTGATAGCTACCACTCCCTTCGTCCCAAAATAAGTGTTACCTTGGCAAAAATCTATTTTGGGACAGAGGGAGCATTATGAACCACTAAAAAGCAACGTCCTGCTTCCAATTCCAATTCCAATTCAACATAAAGCTTTACTCAAAAGAAGCAATCATATTATAAAACATGTCAAATCCAAGATCATTCCTTACTATAATACCTACAAGAACGGTCGTTTTACATGGAACACACAAATGGTGGCAATAATGATCAATAAAGCAGAAGACCTAATTAGGTATACCTTAAAAGAAGCAATTATATCATAGAACATGTCAAATCCAAGATCATTCCTAACTATAAAACCTACAACAGCAGTTTTTTACAAGGGACAAATAAATAGTGGCACCAATGATCAATAAAGCACAAGAACCTAACTGGGTATACCTCAAATAACCAATCATATCTCATATCACAGAACATGTCAAATCATGGCTCATTCATACTATAATACCTCTACAACAACAGTCTTTTCTTTCATGAAATGCACAAACAGTGGCAACAATGACCAATAAAATAGACAAGTAAAGCAGAAAAAACAACTGGGAATACCTCAAAAGAAGCAGTCAATATCATAAAACACACAAAATTCCCGATCATTCATACAACAATACTTCTCACAATTTTTTATTTTTTTCATGAATCGCACAAATACTAGCAAGAATGACCAATAAAACAGACAAGTAAAGCAGAAGAACTTAACTGGGTAAATCTCGAAGGGAAGCAATCATATCATATAACATATCAAATTCATGGTCATTCCTTACTATAATTCCTACAACAACGGTTTTTTTTACACGGAATACACAAATAGTGGCAACAATGATCAATAAAACAAAGAACTGAACTGGGTAAACCTCAAAGGAAAGCAATCATATCATATAACATAACAAATCCATGATCGTTCCTTACTATAATTCCTACAACAGCGGATTTGTTTACACGAAACACACAAATAGTGGCAGTAATGATCAATAAAACAGAAGCACCTAACTGGGTATACCTCAAAAGAAGCAATCATATCATAGAACATGTTGAATCACGGATCATTCATACTATAATACCTCTACAACAACAGTCTCTTTTTTCTTTTTTTCATGAAACACACAAATAGAGGCAACAATGACCAATAAAACAGACAAATAAAGCAGAAGAACTTAGCTGGGTATACCTCCAAAGAAGCAATCATATCATATACTGTACCACACAATATTCACTATCATTCATACTAAAACACCTAAAGCAAAGGGTCTTTTTCATGAAACAAGCAAATTGTAGCTACAATAATCAATAAAATAGAAAAGTAAATCAGAAATAAACCAGCTAGGTATACCTCAAAAAGAAGCAATCGTATCATACAACATATCAAATGCACTATCATTCCTTACTATAATACCAACAATAGTCAATAAAAAAGACAACTAAATCAGAAAAAACTAACTGGGTATACCTCAAAAAGAAACAATCATATCATAAAACACACAAAACTCACTATCATTCATACTAAAACACCTAAAGCAAAGGTTTTTTTCCATGAAACAAACAAATTGTAGCAACAATAGACAAGTAAAGCAGAAAAACCTAACTGGGTTTACCTCAAAAGAAGCAATCATATCATAAACCATGTCAAATCGTGACAAAAATAGTAATTTACAGCAGAAAAACTTAATGGGTATACCTCAAAATGTTCCTGGATTTTGCGAGGATCAATGGGATTGCCTTGAGCATCAACACCAGGGGTAATTGAATCAGGTCTTTGATACATATTTGAGAGGAGAATAGTAGGACTAATACTGGGTTTCGTATGGAGCCTCGAACATCGATCTCCATGTCTACAAGCACCGATCTTGAAGTAGAAAGGACAATTCACTCTATCTTTTTCAGTACCGAAAATTGAAGCTAAGTGTTCTGCCATTACGAATTTGAGATTCTGGAAAGTTCTGTTCTTCTGGGATTGTAGAGAAGATGAAGATGAAGATGAAGAGGAATTATATACGATGAAGAAGCTTCTGGATAATTCTACACAATACTTTGCGGTTAGATAAATAATAAGAGTGAAATTTGTGTACACTGAGGTGGTTTGCCCGAGTGGTTAAGGGGGAAGACTTAAGATCTTCTGCACATAAGTGCGCGTGGGTTCGAACCCCACAGCCACCATAGCATTTTTTTAATTTTCCGCCGAGCACGATGATGACATTCGATGGGTTCAGGTCCAACGAGAAGTCAGTGGTGGAGTACGTAAAAGCTACTCATTTTTATGTTACGTTTTCTATTCGACCCCATGGTCACTATACCTTTGTTTATTTCTCCGGTGGGCATGACGACATTCGATGTGTTCAGGCCGTTGGATGAGAAGTCAGTGTTGGAGTACGTAAAATCTACTTCTCTTTTTGTTACATTTTTCTTTTATATTGGATAGATCGATTAATGTATAACTTTTTTTATTTCTCCGTTGAGGACGACATTCGATGAGTTCAGGTCATTGGACCAGAAGTTAGTGTTAGAGTATGTAAAAGCTACTTCTCTTTTGTTATGTTTTATATATTAGATAGACCGATTAATGTATAACTTTTTATTTCTCCACCAACCTCCACATTCGATGAGTTCAGGCCATTGGACGAGAAGTCGGTGTTGGAGTACGTAAAAGCTACTCCTCTTTTGTTATATTTTTTTATATTGGATAGACCGATTAACATATGACCCGATTAGTAACTGATGAATGATTGTTGAGTCGAACCGAATCTATCGATATCTTATTGTTTTGTAGCGGTTTAGCACATATAAAAAATCGATAACTATTAAGTGCGAAAATCGAACCTCGTTGGCGACAACGTGGGGTTCCACACGTTGGATGAGAAGTCAATGGCGGAGAATGTAAAAATTACTCCTTTTTTGTTACAACTGTTATAGTGGGTAAATCGATTAGCTTATATATAATTCGTATGATAACTGAAGGATAATTGTTAAGTCGAATTAAAGCAACCAATATCTCATTAGTTTGATACCGGTTTTGGATGGAAAAAAAAAAGATACCGACTTAACACATTTAAAAACAGATAATTGATAAGTCAAATCATTAAATATAAAAATCAAAATGAACCACCTAATAAACACTCCTACTTCTTTCTATTTTTCCACACAAGTTCACCATTTCTTTCTTGATCTTTTATCAGTTAAAAAAAAATTCTTCTACTTATTTTATTATTTTTTTTTAAAAAAAGAATTAACAACCAAATTTTTCACTCTCTGACTTTTTAAATTTTTCCATGTTTTCCCTTTTCTATTTTTCATTAATAGTTCAAAGCATTAGATTAAGGAAAGATTCACATAAATTTGAACATTTAATTGCTATAATGTATAAGCTTTAGATAGCTTACGAATCTCTCATGTGAGATAGTTTAGGAGAGATTTATCATAGGAAGAAATTCAGTTACTGTTGTTGTTGTTCTTGATCATGTATTTTGTAGTGACTACACTATTGATAACCATGTAACTATTATGTCGTTTGATCATGAAAAAACTTTTGTGCCGTTTGAGCATTAACTTGAAAAATATTTTCTTGCTATGCTTTGTATAAATCTCTTATATGAA
The DNA here is from genome assembly GCA_029582685.1 of Solanum piurae. Taxonomy (NCBI): domain Eukaryota; kingdom Viridiplantae; phylum Streptophyta; class Magnoliopsida; order Solanales; family Solanaceae; genus Solanum; species Solanum piurae. The sequence continues at coordinate 44,913 of JAJOOO010006246.1, forward strand.
GATAGTTAACAAAAAATCTATTATAGAAATTTTATCACTAATGTTTTCGATTACACTAGATAGAAGAATTTTCAAGTCGAAAAACAACTAATCTAAATAGTAAAAAAAAGCCATGCGTCTGCCGGGAGTCGAACCCGGGTCTATTGCTTGGAAGGCAATTATCCTAACCGTTGGACTACAAACGCTATTGTTGTCAAAATGTCACGACCTTTTATCCATTTACATGTACAATATCAGCTTTAGAGCTCGACTAATTTAATTCATACTGTAAAGTACCAATATGAGAGTAAACTTCACCATAATATAATGTGTTATATACCTTGTTTGCATAACCGGATTGAGTACTTTCTGTTTGAAATAGTTATTAGGTTAGGACTATCCATAAAGGTGGAGTTCATTAGTTTGTCCTCATTCTAAACCTATAACGTATAGATTGTTGGGTTCGAAAGTGATTAAGGTGTCATGCAGAAACTTACAATTGTAAAACATATGAAAATAAATTGGATGACAAAAACTTAGGCTAAAAAACATAATATTATTGTATGGTTTAGCCAATTGGCCAATATATGAAAATATAATAAAAAGAAAAATATTAAAACTGTTGAGGAAAAATCTCCCCATAAACAAAACTCTTTATTAACTACATTATGGATGTTTTTGTGTTATTGGTATGAGAAGATGAGTCTTCAATTTATAGAGTTCCAAACTTTTTCCTCTAAGGAAAGAATAAATCAAATATGGAAGAAAATAATGTTTTCCTTTCGGAAAAAAAGGTTAAAACATTTATGATAATGTTTTGTCTTTTCTAAAATAAATAAACTTCAAATAAGATAAAAAAAATCAGGGGAAAACCCTAACATAGATACACCATTATAAATGTTTCAAAGACAACAATTTTCTATAAGAAACTTCAGTTTATTTTCTTAGAGTTCAAATTGATAGAGATTTATCCATCTTGTGAGGATTCTCATCAGCTGATGACACAAATAATGATTGTTACAAATTTGTTTTCGATAAGCATTATTTTTTAAAGTTTCATAACTACTATTTTACATCCCAATACTACACTTTCGAATAGTAGTAATACAAATGTATAAGATATGTACTAGCTTGTTCCAAATATGCTTCCATAGCATAATATATACACTAGCTAGAGAGAAGGAAAAAAAACAATACTATGAGATAGATATAGTGAGAAGAGACTAATTTCAACTCGCACATGATTTTTCATGCTAATTATGTTATGAAGATCTAAAATTTGCCTTGCAATTCGTATTGTAGAGCCCAACAAAAGAGGCTTTCGACCTTTCTTTCTTTGAAAATAGAAAAGTTAAAAGAAGGGGTCATTTTCATTATTACTATTTTGGTTAGTAAAATTAGATCCACTTATTCTAGGACCTGATCTTGATACTGGTCCATAACAATCAAAGTCGAAGCATAAACCTATTAGTGAAGTGAATTATTGTGTAAGTTGTGATCCATATGGCTTTGGATCACCAATAAATAATGTGTTCATTTCTTTACTTTTAATAGCCAAACATAGTTTAATTTGTTTGTTTTGAATTTTGCACGTTTCTTAAAAGACCAATGAATATTATAATTATTTTACCACAATAATCATATTAATCGATGTATAGTCCTAACTATTGAGAAATTATTTGAACATATAATCCAAATTAAAGTGATGAAACTTACTTGGATTTTTTTTTTTGATTTTTTTTTTCACAATATGTCATGGCAATTAAGCTATTAATTATTGTTTTCTCTTTATAAAAGGACCCAATGCAATAATAATTCCAAATTATAAATCTTTGCCATAGATTTAGACTTCTCTGATTAAGAAACTCCGATAATTACTAATTAGCTTGGAGTAATTTTTATATAGTCCAAAATCCAAAGTTTTTTAAAGTTGATACTTTTGGATTTATATTTCAGAAATACGTCTTTTTCAACTCCTGTCAAGAATGGCCAGTAATTTATGGGTCCATTTCTTGCAAAAACTCATAATATGGCTATAAATTTAAAGGTAACCAACTTAAGCATCCTAAGCGTTTAGTCTGCCGACAATTATTCTGAGGATTTTAATCAGAGGTCTCGAATTCAAATCTCGAATATAAAAATATTTTTGTTAAGAAGCATTTTATTAAAAAAAAATTACATAGAAACCTCTTCCATAAAAGGTTTCCCTTGTTGTTGTTGTTGTTTTAATAAGTATAATTAATTTAACAAATTAAGAAATTAAAACTTTGTTAAATTTGGGTGGATTGAACTATAATACAGTATTATTTAGTTTAATCTCGGGATAACTTATTTTCAACCAAATGATTTGTAAGTTTAGAATTCAGTTATTAATTATACTTGAAGTAGTTATTTTAAATATTCATAACCCATAAAATTGAAAGACGGACTCCGACTCTGCTTACATACATATATATTCATTCGAGTGCTTTTTTCCAATGTGTTTTTAGCAAGAGATTTTATGAACATATATATATATATGATGTTACCCTTTTCTTTTACTTTCTTACTGACTTTGTCTACTTATTGACATGAAAGTGACTCCACATAATTGATACCAAACCTTGTCTCTAAGAAAAGACAACATATCTATCTTTTTCTTCATTACTTGTATAGTTTGTAAGGTATTTTTTCATTTTGCCAACTTTCTTATGGTTTGTTGTCTATGTTATAGTTTGCTCAAATGACATGACATACACCAAATACTAGCTAGTTTTTACTTTCTAGATGAGGCCAAGAAATTTTAAAAAAACTACTTCTTTCGTTTTAATTTGATTGTCCTGTTTTGACTTGATATTAAATTTTAAAAATAAATAATTTTTTTGAATTTTATGATTTTAAATTATGGATATGTAGAATGTACCAGAATTGTCTTTTGACCTTATGATTTTAAACATGTCATGCGGAAAATGAAATTAAAGAGTTGTCAAAAGAGAAAAGACACATTTTTTAAAAGTGGACTAAAAAAGATAGTAGAAAAAAATAATTTAAAATAGAGAAAGTATTTATCTAAAAGGAACTAATTAAGTTCATTTTGATTAAGTCAATTAAATTTTTGGTTGACTCGAGAAGAGAAAAATGTGACATTTCTTATTTCTTTTTAGGATCTTCCACTGTTGTACTCTTTTTGTGATTGATCCCACAGCCATAAAATTAGAAGTGGAGGGTGTTTACCGTCCGAGCAATCAAAAAAATGGCCCAAGTAGTCAAAAGCAACAAATTTATTAGTCCTATATACCTTTACTATTTCACTTCATTGGTATGAGCAAAAGGTAAAAGGGTAAGAGTAAACCATTGGTTAGATAGCCAATTAGAACCATCTTTATATATAAATATATATAGATGGTAGATCCTTTGATGGAAATCTTAGCTCCGCTACCAGCCTACCACAAATGGTGACAACATAACAACAACATGCCTCGTCTGATCCCACAAGTGTGGTCTAGAGATGATGGAATGTACATAGGCCTTACCCTATAAATTCTGGGACTGTAAATTTTATTGAATCACTTATACCTATATATTGAAAGAGTCTTGATAATAATACATCCATGACCAAAGTAAAAGAATGCCAAAAAAAAAAAAAAACTGATTACAGAATTTGGCCATTGTTTGCCATATCTAGAAAGCTGAAGAGATGCAACAATAAGTTTTAAAAAAAAACAAAACAAATAACTTACATGTTCAATGAAAATATAATTTCACACAACTATAAAAAGCACTCTAACAAGAGAGAAACTATCTATTTGCTAATCCATCTGCTATTTTTTTTCCCCTGGTTCAATGTTCTGCTTTTTCGCCTATTTTAAGTTCTCAGTTCTGCAGGGAAGTACTTCATATAACTTATATTTCTGTGTAGACGACGAAATAAACAATGTTGCTGGTGCTGGTGTTGCTAAGAGGGGACTATCGTGCCAATGTAGCCGAATCCAGCAATGGTAAAGGTTATGACTTGGAGGAACACGTAGACGAAGTACTGACGTTTACCATAAAGGACATCATATAAACCACAGAAGAAAAGGAATGCTGCAAATCCCAATTCTTGTGGAAGAATCCTGTACAAATTGGAATAGCTCATTGTTAGCGACTGAGGCGGATTTAGGACGAGTTCAATCATTTCTCAATATGCAGAAAAGTTTTAAACTGATTGAAGTTTCCTTACCTGTCTCCGAATAGAGGTCCTCGGGCTTTCTTGACAGGTTTTGACTTGTCCTTGTTCTTGAGAGCATCACCTAGTTTCTCAGTGACAACCCATTCGTTAGCCCTCTTTGCTTCGAGCAAGCCAATGAATGTAGCCTTTGTTCGGTGGTAAGCCATAACGTTCTCGAAGAGAATCCAATAGAACAGTAAATGAATTGACCTGCATAAACCATAAGCATATTAGAACATTGTGCAAAATGTTAAAACGAGGACGAAAAGAGAACTTGACGTTAGGATATGCTATAGTACACGAACCTTGGTGTTCCGACAGAGTTGAGAGTGGTGATGATGCAAGGGATGTAAATGGCAGCCCATATTGGGACTTCAACTTCAGGAACCAAAAGTGTCAATGGAAGAACGACGCAAAAAAAGAAAAATGTAACCATGTGAGCTATGATCTTCCTGACGAAGAAGAAGCTGTAGATCACATAAAACTTCTTCCAAAAATTCACTCTCTGCAAAAGCAAAACAAGACATCAAAAACGTTGATCGTCATGATAATTGTGTTAACTTGTTCTCAAGTTGAATGTAACAATAGTAAGTGGTAACACCAAGAAACTACGCTGCTCGGACTCTTTAAAAATGTTGTTGTGTGCATGTCGGATCCAACATTGGTGTAACAGCGCCATTGTCAACTTGTTCTTAACTTGAATGTAACAATATAGTAACACCCACACTAGTGCAGTTTTAGGATACTGTGAACGTCGGATCCTCCAAAAGTAGTGCGTTTTTGGCTACTTTTGGAGGATGCAACAGGGGTGTGACAACATTTTCAAAGAGTCCGAGCAACATGACCCACAATAGTGCATTTTTGGCAAATGTGGTGGATGTCGGATCCTCCAAAAGTAGTGCATTTTTGGCTACTTTTGGAGGTTCCTATACAAGGGTGTGACAACATTTTTTGAAGCATTCGAGCAACATAGCTTACAATAGTACATTTGAAGCTAAAGTAGGTGTCAGATCATCCAAAAGTAGTGCGTTTATGGTACTATTGGAGGATCCGACACTGGCCCAACAACATTTTTGTAAAGTCCGAGCAGCATATCCTACAAACATACAACTCACCTTGTTCCTAACAATTTCCATCACCATTTTCCTGAACAAATTTGCGGGGCCACACGACCATCGATGCTGCTGAAAACGGAACGCTTTGAAGGTACTTGGAAGTTCACTTTTCACCTAAGACAACAAAATTCAACACATGAATCACTAACAGTTCACCACAAAATTCAAAAATCTTCTTTTTAACTTTTTTCAAATTCCGTATCAAGTCAAAAAAACAGACAAACAAATTGAAACGAATTGCATATCAAGTCAAAAAGCAGACAAACAAATTAAAACGGAAGGATAAGTAGAAAGTTTCTAATAAAAACATAGTTGGTTCATTGAGGAATTTAATCAAATACCTGGAGGTCACCAAGATAAACAAACTTCCATCCTTTAAGACTAGCTCTAACAGCAAGATCCATATCTTCAACAGTTGTTCTGTCATTCCATCCACCAGCTTCATTAATGGCTGCTATTCTCCATATCCCACCAGTCCCTGAAAAAAATCAATTCATTTTTGGTTAAACATTTTATCTGCGGACACTCTATCCTTCCCAGATTACAAGATTACACGAGGTATGTCGTTGTTGTGCCGGATATTCCAAAAGTTCGCAACTATTGAAATTTGAAGAATTAGACATGCACCCAATGAAAACATGCACTCAATGATGATATTTTTGAAGAGTTCGAAGCAACATAAATACCCAGACGCCACTTTATGAGATTACATTATCTATGTTGTTGGTGTCAATAATAAACTATTCTATTAGACTTTTTAAAATTATTATCGTAGTCGTATCGGATATTCCAAAAGTTCACCACTTTTAAAGGATTCTATATGCATCCAATAATATTTTTAAGGAGTTTAAAGTAAGTAACATAGGTAATTACTATTTCCCATCAACATACGTCGAGTAATTTAGTTCACCAAAATTTAAACAAATAAAAAGAACTAATCTATATTTTTACCTCTATAAAGAATTAGACTATTTTTTTTTAGTGGTGTCAAGGTCAAATATTCCAATATACAATACTAAAAGATCGTCGCATCCATATCAGATCATCTAAAAATTCTCTTTTTTAGGATTTAATATAAACTCAACAATATTTTTAAAAAGTCAGTAGCAATATAAATAATTGTTATCTCCTATTAATATATGTTGGGAAACTAAGCGCACTAAAATTTAGACAAATGGAAAAAAATCTTTATTTTTTTTTCTAATAAGAAATAAATAAACTACTATCTTTTGTGATTTTCATTTCACTTTATTGACTATTAAACTACACCGTTAAATAAAAAATTTATTTATAATTATTTCTTTCACATGATAGAAATCTTTTTATTCCTTTAATAAATTGACACCAGTTATTTATATAATGATTTAAAAAAATAAAAAAATTATTGAAACAAAATCTGAGTAAAACATGTGAGAGATACTGGTGGCAATAAAAGTTTCAATTAATAAAGGGTCAGAGTTTTAATTATAGATGGAAGGTGAAGCATGTGAGGTAACAGCTTGATTCTTGCATTGTTGCAAATGAGTTGTAATTAATTCTTTATGTTAAAATTAATTACACAACTCACTTTATTAAATTCAGTAGGTAGTATATATCTTCAGTTTCTTTATGTCCGACTAATTGAAATTCGTGTCAGGAAGTTTTGTTTTAAAGATAGTGTCACCAAAGATGACACAATTTTCAAAACTCGAATCCAACTTCTTTTATTTAGGGATAGAAAGGTATCTTACCACCTTACGACAATCTTTGATGATATCAAACTATAAATTCATCTATGTTGCTCAGACTTTTTAAATTGATGTTACACCCTTTTGAAAACTTTTAAAAATATCAATAAACAACCCATATCGTATAACATTTTCGAAAAAATTCAAGCAACATAAAAGCCCATTTAAAGCTATGTTACTCGAATTCTATAAAAAAAATTATCAAGTGCGTGTCGAATATATCAATGAGCCTTAAATGGACGATTTGGTTGTCTGTTCAAATAAAATTGTGCATTTTTTTAATATGACATAAAATATAGTAATAATATTTTTTAAAAATCCAAACAATAAACACTCACCATTAAAACCAAAGAATGCATGAGTAGATGAGCCAACTTCTTGCTCCACTGTAAAATGATAATCTAGTGACATTTCTTGCATTCTTGTCAATAAACACTCATTTGAATTCACTGCAATAATAAATAAATAAATAAGTTCAATACAATTTTTAACATTTTAATAATTAAAAAGAGATTGGAAATTATTTAATTTAATTGTAATAAAGCTATGATGAAATTATTTAGATTCCAACATTGCATTATAATTCCAGCTGTCAAATTGTTCCATTTCAATAATGGATCCAATCATAGATTAACAATTAAAATAATTATTTCTCAATTCCAAAAAAGCTCTAACATATATACTATTTAGCATCATAATATCAAATAAAATAAATAAATTTATATTTCCTATATAGATATTATCAAGTCAAAGCAAATTCACAAACTAGTAAATGAGAGTATCTCATCTACATAGGTCTAATATATTTCAAAATTCGTCAATTCAGAATTCATAATATTAAAATTCCGACTCCAATACTAATCATATTATTTCAGTAAATATGAATGTAGTGTGGAAGTTGTTATGTTCAAATAAACTCGTAATTTTGACTAAGTCTTTATATATGTAGATAAGTTTACTAAATAAGTCAAATAATATATTTTCAATTCATAATATTTAAATCTTAAATTTATTCGTGTCGAATAATTAATAAATTAAAAATGGAGGGAAAAAAGAGAGCTGTAAATAGTAAGTGAAGTGTCGGTAGAGTAAAGGAGGAAACAGAAGGGGCACGTGGAACTGACACAATGGAGGTCCACCAAGTGGACCCTGAGGCTCTGAACACAGCATCATAGCTCGTGGGGACATTTGAATGACCAATCTACCCCTCCTACTTCTATCAATCTCATTCGGTGCTGTTATCTGTATTGAAATTCAACTAAATTCGAAATGGCATCGGGAGGTTACAGAATGGGGGTAAAGGTCTTCTTATCAAAGGCAATTTCGTACCTAGAAAAACTTAATCTCGACATTTCTAATTAAAAATGAAGAAGTATTTATCATTTCATCATGTTTCACGTTATTTACCGTTACTTGTGTATATAGTAAAAAAAAAAAGTAAAATTCATATTCAAACCCGTTGTTCAACAAAATGACAAAACTACCCCTTTTATCTTCCAATTATGCGCCGTTAACTGAAGGAGAATTCAACAAACGGACAGGATAATAACGTCATTACACCCACCGTTAATGACGCTAATTGATAAGGAATGCAAACTAAGTTAAAATGCCAAAAAAAAACGGGTGCACAAAATATCCGGTGTTCACACAAGATTTGAAGAAAGATCGAATCAAAAGAGACTTGACGTCAACATCCTACTGAAATATAAATATTAGTAATAATTTTCACAATTTGAACTTATAATCTATATGTCATACTAAAATAACTTTTTTAAGTATTTAAGATTTCCAAGATGGAGAAGTTTTAATTATAATTATTTAGTATAATGGGATCCTTGCTTTATTGGCTGATAGTCTATTAAGGGAAACTTCATAAATCAACATCATATTATTATAAGATAAAAAATAAGCAAATCGAATATTAATTTCGTAACAACTAATTTTATACTTTATAAATAACTTTATTGTGATTGATAGAAATATATTCGAACAACTCATACTTTGTTCTATTCAGTAAGTTTCAACTACTTAATTATAACAACCATAATAACAACAAATTCAGTATATTTTCACAAATAAAGTTCAAAAATAAAAATGTACAAAACATTAACACGGAGACGTAATTTTCAATAATTCCTCACCTTAAGAAAATTACCTATAAGTATCTTATAGTCACAATTTAATGCATAATTTTTTTTTATATTATTAATATATACTACATGAGTAATTTTTTTTTAGAAAATAAAATAAAATAGTGAAGTCCGTGATGTACGTTATTTACTCATAATAAATAATAAAAATTCCCGTGACTGATGGATTCTTCTAGGGACCCACAAAAAATAATGCATAAAAAAAAAATTAATAAAAAAAATCAATAATTTATCCCCTTTTTAATTAATGCATCTTAAATAATAATTGCATTTAATAGTACCACCGACACTTTCTTATAGCAACACATAAATGTCAATTAAATCATCAACAACTACGTCTCAATCACAAACCGTTAAAATAATATGAGATTTTGAAGTCTTACCGAATCTCCATCGACCCTGAACAAGAGCGATTTCCGGGTTATGTATAAGGAACGGGATTGATCTACGGAGAAAATCCGGTTCGGGTCGAAAATCGGCATCGAAAATTACGACGTATTCGCAATCTTTAACATAATTATGCTTTAATCCTTCTTTAAGTGCTCCAGCTTTGTATCCTCCTCTTGTTTCTCTAATTTGATACGTTATATTAAGTCCTTTACTTTCCCATCTTAAACATTCTGTTTCAACCATATCCTAAAATAATAATTAAAAAAAATCATTAATTAGTATTAATAACAAAATGAGAAATTTTTTATTGAAATAATTAATAATGTTGATTATGGTAGGTGAATGATTTTTGTAATTAAAACTCAACATTCTCAATTAATGCTAAATTGATTGCTTAATATTAAATTAAAAAAGGGGGACAAAGTAGGAGTCAACATAAATCATTTTCAATTAACATATATATTTAGACGAGAAATTTAAAAACTTTATAATATCCTTTTATTTAAAAATAAACTGATGTTTTTTTCATTTTTTAATTAAAAGGTATTAAAGTTAAAAGAGTAAAAAAGTTCAAAAAGGTAAAATAATATTATTTTACCTTTCTGGCCAAATTTTGTGGCCAAAAAGATTTTTCCATTTAGATAATAGTTATTGAAACTGAACTTTAAAAATACTGAATAAATATTTGACAATAAAAAGATCAAAAATCGAAAAATTAACATATATTTAGATAATAATTATTGAAATTGAACTTTAAAATATTGAACTGAATATCTTACGATAAAAAGGATAAAAGAATATATAGGAAGAAGTGTAGACGTCAAATAAAGGTGATTTTTTAGATCTTATAATATAAAGATAGGATTACAAAGATCAAGGTAAGAAAAATATTGTTTTTTTGGATTTAATTTAGGAATTTTTTATTTGATGTATGATCTTTTAAATGTAGTACAATGTGCATTATTGATTGTACTTTCTAATGATTATGATGCAAAAAAAATTGTAAAAAAATAATTAAAAATTCAAAAGGATTTTTTTAAAGTAGTGTTTGGCTTACCTTAACAATAGGATCAGTAGAATCATCAAGAACTTGAATCACAAGGCGATCAGACGGCCACGAAAGGTTACACGCAGCTCCAATGGAAATCTTATACACCTACACCAAACAAGCCATTAGGATTTTTCAACTTTTTCTTTTCTTTTTCATCTGATGCTCGATATCCATTTTAGAATCCCGACTATTCTGAATTCACATTACATCAAATACACAAAACAAGAAAAACCTCTCTACTAAAAATCCTCTCATTTTCTATACTATTCTAAATTCACGCATTGTAAGACTAATCAAATGGTGAAAAAACTCCCTATCGGACAAGCTCAATTCCATCTGATATACGATACTAACACGGATTCACGCCTTGTATGGCCCACAAAAAAAAGGAAAGAGCTTCTTACTAAACTCAAACTCGAGATCTGTTATAAAAGTTAAAAGGAATCCTACGCATCACACCACTAACCATATATGAAAACATCAAACCACTTTAAACAAAACTAAAACAAGTCTCTACCTTTTTCCTACCAATAAATAACAACAATAACATACTCAATGAAATCGTATAAGTAGGGTCTGAAAACGGTAGAACACAAAGGAAAACAACAAACTAAAACAAATCTCTATTTTTCCCCTACAAATAAAAAACAACACACTCATTGAAATCAAGTAGGATCTAAAAACGGCAGAAGACGTAAACTATCGTATAAGTGAGGTCTAAACAGAATAAAAATCAAAATGTTGTTTACCTCTTTCTCATTGAACATGGGAATTTGTACAAGAACTTTAGGAAAATCAGCACTTCCAATTTCCAAATCATCATCAGCCATTGGTATCCATTTATACCTTTTATCTGGTTTTTTCATAAAAATCTTAACAAGAACAATGACTATTCCCATATATAATCTTTCAACAAATAACATTAATTCCATTGCTATGCAAATGTACACTGCTGATTTCAACAATGGTACTAATAATGGTGCTTTCAACACTTCCCACATCATCCCAATTTGCCCCGCTATGTCCGATGCAGTTGCTTGAACAGTCGACATAGCGGCGGCGAAAATTAATAACAAATTAAATTACACTGATAGTATAAATAATACTGCTCTGTTATGTTCGATGATCGAATTTAATTCGGTCCGTTGGGTGAAAAACAAACAGAGCAGTATTATGACATTGTAGAGAGGGGTAGTGAGTTTAGTGTGAGTGTGGAATGAGTAAAGGGGAGTTTTATAGTCAATTTTTGGACTTAATTTTGAATTTTTTTTAATTCCAATAATGGCCCTTCTACTTTTTTTTTATATTTTTTTTATACAACTGGACTTGACAAATGAGAAAAGAAATTGTGTGTATTTTTAAATAATTAATTAGAGGACCCAATTGACTGAATAATTCAAGATCTAATATCAGTGGAAAAAGAATCTAAATTAGGAAAATAATTAATGGAGAAATGAAAAGGAAATCTTTTATAACTTTCTATATAATTAAAATTAGGTGTGTATTTAACTTTTTTTACATAATTTGTTACTTCCCTCTGTGCAACAATATTTGTTCATTATTGATTTTGTAGATTTTCTTTAAAAATTATAAATAGAAGAGTAATTTTTCTATATCACCCTTAGAATATAATAAATACAATGACTTGAAAATGTAATAGGGAAATGACAATAATTAATAATAAGTGTAAAATTATCCCTTGATTTCATAAATTGGACAACTATTATTTGACATCCTAAAATAGTATAGTGGACAACTATTATTGGACGGAAGGAATAGCAAACCCTTACATAAATACATACAAATCAAAATTCATTAAGAAATTCATCAAAACGTACAAATCATAACTCATTAAGAAATTCATTAAAACATATAAATTAGAGCTCATTACGAGATTCATGAAAAAATACAAATTAAAACTCATTTATCAGCACTTGAGGTCGCTATCCTAAAATTCATAATCTCTAAAGGTTAAATCTAGAATGTGTGTCTTATATTTTGAATAAATGATACTCCAAGACCTAGTTATATAGCTCATTTTCACTTATATTTTTTCTAATATTCTTACATACATCAATGTCAATAAATCAACAATCATATCCTTGTCACAAAATATTTATGATATATACTTTGAAGAGAATATTCTATGGTGAAAAAAAGCACCCAATGTCCAATAACCAAATCTACAAGATCCATACATATATAAATATAGATCTATGGCAACTAAGGTGTAGAGCTACTAGTATAGTGTTTGGTGAATTATTGCATATGCCCCATAGATGATGGGCAGATCTTGATTTTTGGACCTATCAAGTATACTACTTCTACTTCTTGTCCCCAAAGAAAATAAACTAAAATATTGTCAGCTTGATGCACGAAATATCTCGTCTTCATGTAAATTTCGAGGAAAAATCTAGCATAGACCTAATAATACTAAAAGTTGAAATTATTGTAGTTGTTTATAAATTCTAAATTTCAGGATTAGAGTCATGTAGGATCAATGAGTTCATCCAAATCTCATTCGACAAAAAATTACATTTTTATAGATGTTGAATTCTCCATAACTTTTTGTGTTGTCTATTTTTTCATATTTTGATTCTATCACTGCTTAATCCGTCTTTGAAAAGAGCTAAAACCAACACCATCAAAATATGAAATAGACAAGTCATTCTGAAACAAGTAATGATGACTGATTTTACTGTTCGAATCTATAACCTATAAGACAAACAAAATAATTTAACTTTTCTTTTAAGGCTTTCATTAGAAAAAACAAAACAAGAACACTTATGTTAGTCACTTTAAAAGTTGTAACAAGAAGTTGAAGAACAAGATTCATGTGAGAAACAAACTAGATGATAACATATGACTGACTCATAAATTGACATGAAGACAATGGGATATGATTTTTATTTGCTCACATCTTAGTTGTAATTTTTTAACCATCTAAAATTATTAACCGGTGAATAAAATATTTTTTGTCCTTTAATTAAAGATATCGATATCTATTTGTTATTTTTCGATCTTATCTTACTATTATTAAAGTTTATTCGTGAATTTTAAAACTTCAAACACAACTACAAGCAGTGGCGGAGCCACCTTATTGCTAGGGGTTCATCCGAACCCCATTCGACGGAAAATTATATCATTTATACATGGTTAAAATAATTTTTTAGGTGTATATTGTAGACGTCGAACCCCCTTCGGTTACTCCATATGTTTATTTTTTCAGATTTTGAACCCCTTTATTAAAGATTCTGACTCCACCACCGACAACAAGTGGTTGGTCATTTAATCGTTTCCATTCTTAAAGTTGTAACCTTCTAGTAACAAAATGACTAATTTTTTTAACATGAGTTAAAAGTGATTATTTTTTAGTTTTACTCGACGTTTCCTCCTATAACAAATCTTATGTTACATGAATTTAAATTAGTTAAGGTGTAAAATAAATATCGAACACTGATTGGAAAAAGGAAAAAAAAAAGTTGTATTTTTAGTGTTAGGCCATCACACTTCTTCTTTGATTTTAGGGTAGGGGAACTTTTTGTCGGTTGACAGTGATATATGTGTGATTGGGTATTTAAATTTCTTTTTATATATATAAATTAGTTAATTTGAGATATTTTTTATTATATCCTCATTTACAAATTTAACATAATTAAGTATAATATTATATATATATATATATATTCGCTTGAATGTAACACATAATATTGAATTCTTTTATAGTACAAACTATGAGTAAAGACATGGAGATATGGGATTAGATTGTGAGAAAAATACTCTAATAATATGAAAAAGAAAAAATTAAAACATTGTTAGTCAGGTTTGATTTATATTTTAATATAATATAACAAACCATTTAATCTATACTCACAGTTGACGAATTTTATATCGCGACTCATTACTACTTTAATTTTCCTTTGATAGGAATGATTGATTTTCTAACTTGTTGGTCCCCGTTTATAAGAAGCAAGGAGGAAGAAAAGTTATCGGTGAAGCTTTGTGATTGACGCCCGAATATAGTCTCCCACAAAATTAAAATTAGTAAATCCTAAGATGAATGTCGATAAAAACATAATCATATCTAGTGTATCATCACACCGATCAATATAACATGTGTTTAACTTACATTTTTATTGTTTACTCATAAGTCATAACTAAACAATACACACTCTAACTTTTATTTTCAATTTAAATTAAATAATATAATTTGACATAAACATCACAACAACAAATAATTTTTTACCTTTTTTTTAAGAGATCACAAGGGAGGCCGCACAACTTTGGGAGTATTTTAAGGAATTAGCTTTGGTGCTTGTGTAAAAAAAAGTCAAAGAAAATAAATAAAGAGAATTATTTTTTTAAAGAGTAAATAAAGAAAATATTTTCTATAGAATTATTTTTTTGGTAAAAGTGGAAGATATAGGAATAATACTTGAGGATTTCTTTTTATCTGCTTTGAGATATACTTATTTTAGATTTTCATCAAGAAAATTAAATTTAGAAGATAAAGTATTCACCATCCAAAGTAAATCGATGTACAAAGCTCAAACTTGAGACCTTCAGTTAAGAATTGAAAAATGTTTATCAATCTATCATAAATTTTAACAAAAGTGAATTGAAAATATTAATTCATTTAAATACAATAGCTTTTTCAAATCCTATATACATATTAAGAAATACAACCAAAAATTTATTAATGCTCGATTGAAAACTCAATTATTATTATAATATTTATATGGATTGTTAAAGAACCTATAATCTTCAATTTTTTAATTATTTTAAAATATAATTTTTCTTCATTAAATATATATTTTATTTATGTATTATTATCTTATAATTGAAATATTATTTAAGAGTAATTACTTTTAAGGATAAAACAAATTTTATCTTAAACTTCTAAAATAATAAATAATTTAAAAAAAAAATTAAAAAATTTACGATAAATAATTTGCTATGGAATAACGATACAAGCTTGTCTCAATAATTTAATTTTGCATTAATAGTAGCTATTTATGTGCATTGTGCTAAAATAGTCATACTTTTTTAACGGTTACTTTATGCATTTATTAATGGAAAATGAAAGAATGGAGAAAAAAATCTATTTAATTTTTTCCAAATTAAATCCCTCAATTCATCATCTCTTTTTACTTTCAAGTTTTGTGTATTAAAATTACGGGATATAATACTTTTAGACTTTAGTTCCTCGAATATCGATAAATTGTTTTGGCCATTGTAATTATTTAGGTAAGTATATTTAATTTTTAATTACTTAATACATACACTTTTGAATCCTTAAATTACAGTTCTTCAAAATTTTATAATACATTATTGAGTGCTAAATCATTCAATTATTGAAGTATTATTTTAAATTTAAACTATAGTTCTAATTATATATATATATATATATATATATATTTAAAAAAAAATTAAAAGTACATATTTTTAGTGCATCGGGATTGAATATGCAAATATTATAATGGTCAAAATTATAATTCATTAAAATAAAGAGGCCAAAAATGTACTCCCTCCGTCCCATATTATAAGTCACATTTTCTATTTGCACTTGCATTAAGAAATAAGGTAGTTTTACCCTTATGCCCTTATTTAATGTTTGCTTATGACAACTTTATAATAAATGATAAAATGTTAGATTTCAAAAATACAAATGCATTTGGATGACTATTTAAATTTTACTTTTTGGAGCCAAATTTTTTTCACCAATTGATCCAAAAAAAATTAAAATTCAAGTTTTTCCCACCTCAATTTTCCTATATATTTTGTGTACAATGTTTTTTTATATTTTTATATATAAATTCTTAAAGCAAACATGACAACATCACAAAATATTCAAATTCTATTACTTCAAATTGATCTAAATTTTCCTGCTGAATTTGATGTTATTGATAATGAAATTAGACGACAAATGAATTTTAGTTCTAGTTAGACAAATCTTTTTTTTTTATTTAAATGGTGCATAACTCCTTTATTCTGATCTTGATTTTTCTCATTTTGGCCTTCACATATTTTGGTTGAGTCTTCTATTTTTACATCCTTTGAACTTTTTGAAATGTCATCTTCCTTGATAAAATTTGTTGAACCTTCAACTTTCAAGATTATTTTTGAATTTTTTTTTATCTTTTATTTTTAATTTGTTTGTTGATATATTTTTTCAAAATCAGATTTTATAGAATAAGTAGTGAATAAACAAAGTAGTTAATTAATGAATGGGTAAAATATGATAATTTATGCATAAATTTTATAAAATGACATATATTGTGGTTCAACTATTTTTAGAAAGGGGTGACTTATAATATGGGACGGAGGAAGTAATTATTCCTAAAATTAAAATACCAAAAAGGACAATATATAGCTTGACTAACTTTTAATTTTTTGACTTGTTACCAAAGTGGTAGACAAACATAACATAAAAGATAAAGTCTCTTTTCCAAAAATCGTTTCTTCATTCCCACGCACTTAATAATTCCTTATTTTTCACAATTTTTTTAGCAAATGCGTGGTATATAATTAATGAAGGGAAAAAGGACAAATATACCCCTGAACTATCACAAATGATATGTTAATACCCTTTGTTATATTTTAGGGTTGTACATACCCTTACCGTTACTCTTTTGAGTTGTGTATACCCTTAAAACTAACGGACGGATACGTGGCTTCATCTCAACCATTTACTCGATTTTATTTGTTTATTTACCTAAAATTAAAAGATCCACCCATTTTTCATAATTTACCCACCCATGACCCAAATTAAAACACATGACATTTAAAATTTAAATAAAAAACAAAGAGCCCTCCTCCATTAAAACATAACCTAAAACCTTTTAAATCAAACAAAAGACAAAATTGTTCTTCACTACATTTTAATTTGAAGCTCTTTCAAATCTCATTAAAACAAAGACACAGTAACATGTGCTTTCATTGAAAAATAAGAGACCCATTTTAATTTGTTATTGAATGGGGTTGAAAATACTACCACCATTGACGGATAAAGCTTCAAGCTTTAAATTGGGTTTTCATTTTTCTTGATTTCCGCCATTAATGGCGAGCTCCAAGCTCCGACAAAATTGAAGTTTGATAAAATCAGTAAACAATACCGTCAACAACAAATAGATTCCAACTACCGAGAAAAAAACAACAACGAGCTTCATCTCCAGCCAAGTGAATTGAACTTTGTGCACCATATTTTTGTGGTTGTTGTTGGAAATTTTTTTATTTTAAATTTGCACAGGATTGAAAATATTCTTACAATCTATTTGTGTTGTTGAAAGAGGTTGATTAATTGTTGTTGTTTGAAACTTTAAGAAGGATGCATTGAGTTTATTCCAGATGAAGTTTATTTTATTTCTCTTTTTTTTTTTATATATATTATAAGCAAGGAATCAATGATATTTCCTTACAAAAAAGATGAAGGGTAATTTGGTTGTGGGTCGGGTGGATCTTTTAATTGTGGGCCGGGTTTATGGGGCGGATTGTTAGTTTATGGGTTAAAAATAATGGTCAAACGGGTAGTTGATTAGGATTAAGACACGTGTACAAAATAAGGGGGCCGTTAGTGAGAGGGGCATGTGTGTACCGATAATTGGACGGCAGGGGCTGAGATGGACCCAAAGTATAACGGAAGGCATAGACGTACCATTTAGCAAAGTTCAGGGGTAAATTCATCTTATTTTTCATTAATGAATAATAGACTTTTTATGTACTGAATATTGACGATTGTTATATTATTTGTTAGTTATAAACTATTACATAGTGGAGGTGGATTATTTCTGTCGGCTAACTAAAGACAAGACAAGGGTGAATGTAGCTACAAGTTATTGAATTTATCTGAATCTGATATTTTTAAAACGTAGCATAAATTTATATGTAAAGGTATCACTAATATTGCAACAAATAAAAGATATGATTGATCGTATCGTTAAAAATATAATAGTATCAAAGCTAGAAATCTTAAATGATGAGCACATAATGCTTAAATATTAGATTTAACTATGACTAAACATGTATATGTTCCTTTATATTGCTACGATTGACTAATATGTGAATTAACTCCCGTTATAAGAGTAAAATCAAGATACGTAGGTGAATCAACTCATCAAGTTCTCATTAGTTGTTAAAATAAAATTCACATACGGCTAGAAAAACACTTATCATGCGTTGGTTATTAACGGCATTTCGAACATGTCCAAATCAAACTATGACTTTCATTATACTTTAAAATAATTTTTTTCTTTTATTTTTCATTTTACTTTTTTTTAGTCAAAAGAAGAAGCAAAAAAAATCAAATGTCGAAATAGTAATAAGAAAGCGGAAAAATTGGCGTAATTTGCTGATTTATGCTTTTAAATTTATTTACTTAATTAGTTTTTTCTAAAGAGAGTCGTTTTCAGTTGTTAGTTAATTAATTAATTAATTGCGTGCTAAAGACTGCCTAAGATTATTTTGAAAGTGCTATTTTTCATTTGTCTTTATTGCCTTTAATCACTCCTAAAAAATATAAATTGAAGATTTTGTGAAAAAAGTAGATATTACGTTGTTTGCTTACATATACAAATAATAATAATCCATTGCCAACCCTTAATTTATGGATTTTTTGATTGCTAAACTTGTGCAACAAAAGTCTCCATATGGTCATTGTATTTTCTTTATTTTTTAATAACCATTATGCACTTTTTTTTTATAGAAGCTATTCTTCTGATGTGTATTTGATAAACTTGCTCTTATACAATATTTCACTAATCATATTAAAAATATTAACCATATTACATATATTTTTATTTGATCTTTATAATTTATGACTCGGAAAATATAACATTCAAGTATAAGGGATAAATGGTTTATCTGATTTTAAATTTTTGAAAAATTGCTTCAAACTTGTCTTTTAATTTAATTTTCATAAATTTCAAATAAACCTCCATCGTCTCATCTTTTTTAGAAATATAATCAAATTCAACTTTATTTTTAACTCTAACGGTCTAACTTCATAAATTTTAAATAAACTAAAAAATATTTAGAATTTATGATCGAACACCTATTAAACTTTTTTTTTTTACAATAAACATTTTTAATCAAATTATGTCAATTGGTGATATTGATTCTCGATAAACAATAAAGTACCAGACAAGTTGGGATATTATATTTGCTTAAATAAAACATAATTTGGGGATCATTGAACCTTGAGGGATCCTAAAACTCCAAAATCCAAACAAACCATCTTGATTAGGTCAAAGTTAACTTTTTTATTTTCTTAATTTTCCAATTCAATGTTTGATATCTATTTTTACGATTAGCTAATTTGAATTTATGTTGAAAATAACATATTACTTTAGAAGTCAAGTGTTACTTATTAAAAACGATTTGATTTTCAGGGTTTAAACATTATCAATTTGATAAAAGATAAAAATATTTTTTAACTAATGTACATATATCTTTTAGAGATAGTTTGGTATGTCGGACAAACATAAATAATCCTAGAATAAATTTTTAGTGCCATCTTATCTCATATTTTGCTATTAATTTTTGGACAAGTTATACTATGATTAGTAATTAGCAATGGGTGACCCACATATACTTGAAGAGTGTAGATTGATAACTCTTCACCGTGAAATTACACTTTCTAGCTAGGTAAAAATATAATCGTATGTATATATATTACTTATTGACACTTCTTGGTTTCTATGTGATTATATTTCTTTATATTTTGACACCTCTTTGTTGAAGTTCTGACTCCGCCACTGATAATTAGTACATCACTAATCATTCATGTCAAAGGTGAAATAATAATATCGTGATTAATTATTTCGAGATCAAATTCTAAAGTGACTAAAATATCCCTGAAGTCCATCAAATCTTTTTTCTACTAAATAAGATGAAGGATAACAAACCACTTTTTCTTATAAATTTCCCTATGCATATTATTTTTAATATAATAAATTAAATTGTCCATAAAAAATAATTCCAATACAAATTGTCTTTAAACTAAACCAAAGGATAAAAGTATATAATTGCATTTGCACTTGATCAACTATATAATAATGCATAAAATTATTAGTTCGGGGGGGGGGGGGGGGGGGGGGGGGGGGGGGGGGGGGGGGGGGGGGGGGGGGGGGGGGGGGGGGGGGGGGGGGGGGGGG
>JAJOOO010006247.1:0-83488 GCA_029582685.1 Solanum piurae
TGTTCTATGCCTTAATAAATTCGTGAAACCTAGTCCTTTGTTTATCTTTGATATTAATAAAGGTTGGGACTTGTTCCTGTACGCTACTGTGTTGTTACTATTACTATGATACCTAAGAAAACAGTCTAAGGACTTAGATGAATTCGTGAGTGTGTGTGTGAGGCTGAAGTTGAGTGTGAGTGTGTTGATTGCCTAGCAGTGGTGACGAGGAAATAAATCAGCTCTGTATCAATTGGTTTAATGCAAGTATATATGTATTGTCTGAGAATATTCCTTCAATTTACTTTGTTCAGCAACATAGTGCAACTTGTTTCAGTTTGACACGTTTAGGACATGCCGTTACTTTTGTTTACAAGGATATGCACAGCAGCACAAGATTGTACCAAGTGACCTAAAGCTATGGTGTTGATAAATATGGTTTGTGGCATTTTATGATTCAAAACATTGCATCAGGTTATTGTAACATGCTTTAAAAAGATAACAAAATGCTTATTACCTCACCCCTCTCTCTTCCATCAGTACCCTCCAAATCCATGACAATGGTCAATGACTCAATTCCGACAGCATTTGCAATCCAAATTCCCTTGGTTGTTTGATTCTTGAAATGAATTTTGAAATACATTTATTTTAGCATGTGAAAGTTGAATTTTACTATATTTCCTTATTTGGAAGAGGTATTTTGTTGTTCAAGTTCTTGTATGCACAAAGCGCCAAAGAGAGAGTGAGGGAGCCTTACCTTCCTCTAAAAGCATCCATCTCCCTGAAATTGGTATAGAATAAATGGTTTAACAAGGTACTTTTCCCTGTGGACAAAAAAGCATTTAGAATAAGCACTATTAAAACTAATCATGAACAACATCTTACTTACAAACAAAATAGAAAAGAAAAATATCACAATGAAATGACAAGACAGAAAAAACAAAAGGCAATATCCAGTGGCGGAGCCAGGATTTTAGCAAGGGGGTTCAAAATCTAAAAAAATAAACATACGAAGTAACCTAAGGGGGTTCGACATCTACTATATATACTTAAAAAATTATTTTAACCATGTATAAATCATATAATTTTTCACCGGATGACCCCCCTCATCCTAAGGTGGCTCCGCCACTGGCAATATCAGAAGAAAAGAGACAAAGCTAGTAAATACTTGAAGAAAAACTGAATGACAGTAACATAACGAAAAATTCAAGTATATAGAGGTACCCACGAGGCTTATCCATTAAATTCTCATTAAACAGTAGTACAAGCGAAGTAGTATCACAATGAATTGTGCCTGAATAGAGCAGAACAGTTAAGAGAAGATTCAAGGGCAGACACCAACTTTATCTGTGTAGACCATATTTCAAAGGTGGTGGAGGTTTCATTTTGATAGCAAGATGAGCCATCAAAACAAAATAAATGCTGAAATTGATATAAACATCTCCGTCTAAAATTTGCAAGCAGAATGAATAGAAAAGATCCACATAGAGGCCAACTTTTTTCAAATCATATTTCAAAAAGAGACCTTCACAACGAAAA
Organism: Solanum piurae; assembly: GCA_029582685.1. Taxonomy (NCBI): domain Eukaryota; kingdom Viridiplantae; phylum Streptophyta; class Magnoliopsida; order Solanales; family Solanaceae; genus Solanum; species Solanum piurae. The sequence continues at coordinate 1,519 of JAJOOO010006247.1, forward strand.
TAACACCAAATTTAAATAAAAAATTAAAATTTTTAGAAGCAGTGCATCAGTCATCAGCAGTAGAGGATAAAAGAGAATGGCAATGGGGTTTCATGAGAGAAGCAAAATTGATACTCATAACATGCCCTTTTTGTTTCAAGTTCGAAGAAATAAAGCATACCACTACTCTGCGGTCCCATAATAGCAACAACAGCATAAGAGAGACCACAGCGGGAAAGTTTGACAGAGTTAACAAAATTCTCGAGACCTTTGAAGTTGAATTCTCCATTAGCATCTATAAGTTGCGTTGAGCAATAGTCCTCCTTACCCATGAATTAACTATATTGTCTGAGGATTGCTTCTAAGCAGAGGCAAGGTAACAACATATAGACTCGAGCTTTTCTTCTTCTTTTTGTTCCTTCCTCCCTTTTCTCGTTTGTTCTAGAGAGAATATTACGTAACCTTGTTTTTAGGCAATCTTTATTTTATTCTCACTCCATTATTCTTAAAACTAGCAAATTTACTCGTGCCCTTTGCGGGGAAAATAGATTATTGTGCTAATTTTTATTTATATAAAAAGTCAATTTTGACTAATTAAATTACTCATTTTCAACTATAATAGTTAAGGTTTTGGCTGCAGATTGTTTTGGCAGGAGCAGGGAGATGAAGCGGTAGAAAATAGTAGTTGGGGAAGAAGAATAGGCGGTGATTTTATTTACGTTGGCAGTTGTTGGCAACGGGCATGATGATTATCGTGCAAGGGGAAGGGTAGTTTTGTCATTGTATAAGTAAAATATAATTTCTTGCTTGTGGGTGCATCACGTCACCGGGTTAATCATATTCAAATGAATTATTTTTTTTAATATTACGACACTTGGTTGCCAGTCTTAAAAAAAATTGATATTTGTATGCTATTTGATACTGTATTTTTTAAAATAAATATTAGAAAATCAATTAAAATTTATAATATATATTTTAATTTAAAGATGGCATTGAGTTATTTATTAAACAAAACACATATTTACAAGGTATTGGTCCAAGGTCCGGCCCAAATTGGGCAAAGAAGCAAAATAAAAAGGGGTTTCATAAATATACAATAAACTAGTTTGTTTATAAAAAATAGGGATAATGCATAAGTATTCCTTAGACTATGATCGAAATTCCAGAGATATACTTAAACTTAACTATGGTCCTATTACTCCCCCAAACTAATTTAAAATGGAATAAATACACCACAAACGCTGACATGGCATAGAGAGTGTGCACACTCTCTTGAAGGCAAGTGATGAGTGCACAAATTGGACACATGTCATTTTTTGATTGATAACTTTATAATTAATTAGTACACATATTTATTGACAGTAAAATTTATATATATTTAATTACTTTTATTTATTTCTTTGTAAAATATTTATTTTAATTTCTTTTCACTTTAAACGTTTTTTTCTAATTAATTTATTACCTTTTCACTTTTAATATTTTTTTAAAAATTATGTGTATTTTTTTTTCAAAAAAATAATTTAAAAGTTTCCTTTAATTTTAACGTTTTATTTTTTTTATGTTTTATTTGATTTTCTTCACTTATTTTGATATCCTTTCAAAATTAACTTATTTTAAATATAAGACATTTGAAATCAAGTCAAAACGAAAGACAAAGAAAATAAAATCAATAGAAAATAAAAGAGGAAAAAAAATGAATGTAGGTAAAAAAAAGTTTCGATGGTAAAAAAATGTATTAATTAATTTAAATACAACATTAAAAAAATATTAATTTTTTTTAAAAATAATAATATTTACACATGTGGCGGACGAGTGTGTACAAACACAACCAACTTGAGTGGTTGAAGGTGCACAAAAATACGAAAAAAATGAGTTCGAGGGGTAATAGGATCTTGGTTAAGTTTAGGTATGTCTCTGGAATTTCGATCATAGTCTAAGAGGTACTTATGCATTATTCTTAAAAAATATACTCAAGTTTTCTTTTACATAAAATATAGCTCAAAATTATAGATACTATAAAGTCCAAAAAAATAGTCAAATTCGCTTGTTCAAAAATGAAAAAAAATCTGATTTTCCTATGTATCATCGCTCAAACGATGATCTTCTCTCAAACTTCACCGAGAAAAGCTCAATTTCACCGAAAACATCGATTTTGTCGGTGATTCATTGTCAGTTCTTTGATTTTATCTGTGATTCATTCAATTTCTGTTTAGTTTCATCAATATTTTATTAATTCATCAACTTTAATGGATTATTTCACCATTCTGAATCAGCACGACGTCATGTGAGAGAATAACAATAAATACATCAATTACGTTGTTAATGCTATTGTTGTCAATTTCGATTATGATTTTGAAGATCTAACTATCATTGTTTCCACACAATTTGACATCTCCATACAAATTGACGTCGATTCCATAATATATTTTTTGGAGATCAAATATGTTTGTACTGATCAGATTTCAGCTATATTAACATGCAATAACATGAGTGTTATGATTTATATGAAATTGAAACAATTTTTTTAGATATATCTTTGTATGCACTGTGTCACGCTAAAAGAAATTGTTATGAGGACTTCAACAGCTTGACTATAGTAGCTAGTCTCTCTATAGAAAATAGAGGTACGTAGTATACAAAAAATATACAATGTAGATATAATTGAAATGCTTGAGGTTGAAATCATAGATTGTAGTGAAGTAGTGAGAGAGAAGGTAAATCATATTATTGATAGTTGCTTTCACTTGAAAGTTGAAAAATGACAGATTATAAGGATAAGACAACGATTGTCGAAGTTTTGAAGAACTACACTATTTGAAATCAGTTTCGATTTAGGGTCAAGATATCTAGTTCAACTAGGTGATGTAACTTGCTTTTGTATACTTTTGTATATTGATTGTATATTCTGATTCGATTGTTTGTGTTTTTATGAGGTATAACCTTCGATGTATCGATAAAAATTGCAACGGATCGTTTATATCTTCAAGCTTAAACAAGTCAAATCTATTCAAAGTTCGATGTTTCATTAAATTTCATTCATACTATGTGCTTGTGTTAAATTAGGTTTTAGACCTAACTCACACCCCAAAAGCTAGCTCAAAGGGAGGAGGATTGTCCAAGCCTTATAAGGAGTTCACCCATCTCATTATCCACCAATGTGAGACTTTTTTCATTCTTTAACACCTCACCTCACGCCCAGTGCTTAGCATCTGATGCGTGGGCAATTTTTGATTTTGGGGGGCCTCAACATTGGGTGAGATGGGCCCTGCTCTGATATCATGTTAAATTAGGTCTTGGGCCCAACTCACACCCCAAAAGCTAGCTCAAAGGGAGGAGGATTGCCCAAGCCTTATAAGGAGTTCACCCATCTCATTATCCACCAATGTGAGACTTTTTTCATTCTTTAACAGCTTGAATTATATATGACACAAAGTCAAGCTAACTCAACCATTATTGTAAGTTTGGTGATAGAGAAATTTAATAATCCTAAAACTGTCTATACACCTAAAGATATCATAAACGATATTCAAAAAAATTATTATGTTGAGCTGACTTATATGCAAGCATGGAGGGAAAAAGTAAAGAAAATGAAATTGATAAGAGAAATCTTGTTGGATCATATTGTAAGCTTTCGATATACTTGTATATGATTGCGCATATAAATTCAAGATTAGTAACAAGGCTGCATAAATAAAAAGATGGATGCTTCTTTTGTTGCTATATTGCACTTTATGCATCAATCAATGGATGAAAGTATTGCAGACCTATAATGGTCGTAATTGAAAGTTTTCTAAAGGCAGCAAATAGAGGGATCATACTTGTAAAGTTATGTATACATGTGTATAGGATGAATTTTCATATTCAAGTTTGAATATTAACTATCTATTTGATGTATAAGAGTGTATAGGAACTGTATAGTTTTTGCATAGTCAATGACATGTGTGTACATGCTGAATTTTCAGATTCTACTTGGTGTATAAAATTATATAGAAACTCTATAGTTTTTGTATAGTCAAGTATATGTGTGTATATGCTGAATTTTCAGATTCAAGTTTGAATATTAACTGCATAGTTGGTGTATAAAAGTGTATATGAAATGTATAATGTTTGTATAGTCAAGTATATGTGTGTATATGATGAATTTCTAGATTCTACTTGATGTATAAGAGTGTATAGGAAATGTCAAGGTTTTGTATAATCAAATATATATATATGTTTATTGGCTGAATTTTCAGATTCTACTTGGTGTATAAGGGTGTATAGAAATTCTTAGGTTTTGCATATTCAACTATATGTGTGTATAGGCTGAAATGGCTTTCTTGATTTCATTGTTGCTGTCTATATTTTGTCTCTTGCCTATGCTATGGTTGATTCAAAAAATGATGCATCATAAGAGTGATTCTTTCAACAAATCAAGGATATTTATTGGGTTTGAAGAGATGTGCATAATATCTGATATGCATTACAACATTAATACCTTAATTTCGATTGTTTATCCAACAACTCCACATTGTGTGTGCATCTATCATTTGTGGAACAATATCAAAAAGAATAGATGGTCAAGAGTGCACGCGAGAGTCAACTGAGGTTTGATTATGACTTTCAATATAGTCGCGCCTGTTAATTTTAGAAATAAAGATGCAACAGATTTATCAATGCTTTGTTTGTTAGAGTCCATGATAACACTAGTCTAAAATAAAATTACTCAAATAAGAAAATCACAACAAACACAACCACAAAAAAATTTAATAAATACAACACAGTCCTATTGGAGAATATGCACGCATCAGCATAAATGAGGGTAAAACAGTTTCTTATTATAGTTTGTATGCCTACTATATAATGAATGTATAAGTGTTGTATAGATAGCTAACTGATTGTGTTTTTGAAAATATTTAGGTAATGCCTTTGAGTGAATGATAAACGCTCAACCACACCTCATCCAATACTAGGTGTGGGCGATCGTAAGCTATTATAAAATTCAACGAAAGGTTGGGGTCGAACCCATAGGGAGCGGTACAAGGTCGAATTCAGTTACGAAGTTATGAATGTAATCTAATTGGTGGTAGGAATATAAATTATCAAAAACATGTAGTTAATTTGAAAGGGGTGATAACAAATGTCAGATGGGGGGATTAGTTTGTCAATTAACAACTAAAACAAATACGAAATTAGGGGTTTCAACAAGATTAAGAGGAATTCTAGGGATGTGGTCGATTATAGGCTAGTTATGCTATATAGGTAATTGAAATTTAATAATAATTTGCTGAAACATTGTGAGTAGGCTAGGCTATAAGTGCAATAGTTTTCTTTCGAACAACTATTACGGTTCATGTGAGTTCTCTCGAACTTCGACAAGCTTAACACTACAAAACAGCCCAAAACCTTAATTTACGTACTCTCTCGAGCTGGATAAGTAGGAATGAGTCAAGATTCACTGTCTCGTGCTGAACCCATAAAGACTGACACACTACAATCATCAATCGATAACCTTGGCTTTAGAACCTCTCTCTCGAGCAAGCCCAAAACACTAAGCTAAAATTGTATTTGTAACTACAATTCATGAATTACTACTCAGCTATCAAACTAACCCACATTAAAACAACATTTAAATCATTAAAAAAATAATACCCATAAGCTAATTAAGCCAATAATCACATGATCACACCCCAAAAATTGGGGTTTTAGCTACACATCATAAAAAGAGAATAACAATTACCAACTATATTAGCCATGAGCTAGTAAAAGCTTCCAAGTCTTTACAATGGTCCAAATTGCATAAATTTCAAAACCCACTTGCAAATTCAAGCTTTAAAAGCTTCAAAGTCTACAATGGAAACTCAAAAACTCAGAGAAAAACTCAAAATCTCGAACTCAGGGAATCAGAACTCTCCAGCACTTCATTTAAAATTTCAATTTATAGTTACCCAATTTTTGACATGAAAGAACATTAGGCAAAGTAAGTCGTGCCTCACCGAACCAGTCGGTGATCCGCCCTTTGCTCCAATCCATCGCAGGTTTGCATTGGCAATTTGTCTTCAAGGTTCTGTGACTTTAGTCAATCGAGGTTGCCATATCTGAGTCATTCGGCGATCCGCCGACTGCCCATTCTTATCGCCAAGTCGGTTCTTCACCAGGGCTGGCACGCTAGAACTTTGGGTGATAAAGAGCCACTCGACGGTTCGCCGAGTGGTCTTGGTGATCACCAGGATCGCTTTTCTTCACTTCTTCAGCTTGTTTGCTCCTTTTTTTCCGGTAGTGTCCTTGTCTTGCTCCTTAGCCTTCATAACTGCAAATCAACACTTTAATATCAGATTCGAGCATAAATTAGGCATTTGAGGACACTTAAACTATCAAAACAAAGCCCTAAATGAGTCGAAATCTCGGACTCATCAACACCCCAACTTAAACTTTTGCTTGTCATCCAGTAAAATTCTAGATCAATCGGTTCAATAAGGATGTCTACAAACAATGTTTCTTAAGACTCAACATAAATGCACACAAAAGGTTCAAATTACACATACAATGCTCAATTGTGCACTCAAAGATTCAAATTGTGACTCACCATTATCAAGTGTACTCAAGCTCACAATGATTGCTTTAAATGCAAGTTCAAGCTCAACAAAGGTACTCAAATTTCCTCACAACAAAGATGATTACATATTCACACAAAATTTCTCAAAAATATAAGGTCCCAGAATTAGATACAACTCTCACACTAAAAAAGATGAACACATGCATGACTCCACCCATAGGCTTGCCCTTATTTTCCAATCAACATTCGTTTCAGCTCACTCAAGATCACAAAGGTCTTTTTAGGGCTTGTAATGGGGCTGAGTGTAAAGGTATGGTCATTTAGGCTTAGTGGCTTCTACCTTCATGAAGTATGACCTGAAAATCACTTTTTCTCCTTCTTTTTCACATTAAAAAATGTTCATAATCCACCCCATTATTCAACTAAACATGAATCACCGGATACCCCATTTCTTTCACTATTTTCACACACTTTATTTCACAACTTTTTCTCTTTTTCAGTCTTTTTCTCTTCTTTCTCTTTTTTTACATGGTGGGGTTCCATCATTTTCAGAACAATCCATCAAAAGGGGGATTCTTCACACTTCTTGACTTTCCTTTTTTTTCACCACACCCCCAACTTTGACCTAAGTTGGCTATTCAAACGAACCAATACTTCATAAAGTTATGGGTGATGGGATAAAAAGGTCAAAGTCAGAAAAATTCAAGTTTCTTCCAAAGTAAAGGATAGGCTCAAAAGGTGCCAAGCAAGGTTCACACTTCTCATAAGGTTGGCCACAAAGAGGTATATTGTCAAATTGGTTCACTCTTCAAAACTTTTGCCTAAGATCATTTCAATTGCTTGCTTCACTCAATCAATCAGACCAACATGGAAAATTCTAGGTGTCATCAAGCACAATGTTCAAGACAACCTCAACACACAAGGCATTGATACAATTATCAAACAAGACTTCACACTTTCTAGCTAGCGTGCAATGTTCATCACAAGAGACTTAATCAACAATCGGCTAGTCCCAACGAGATGCTAAAAGTTCATATATTGTCTATGTAACTTAGTTTACCTCATCGGAGCCGCATATTTTTTTCGTTCAATTAAGAGCACTATTCAAGTCATCGGTATTGACCACAACCGACACTCAAATTTGCACAAGAATAACCACAATCACACATAAAAGAGGTGGAATTTTTTTAAAACTTGGTTCAAAACCATTTCAACACCATTTTCAAATTAAAGCAATGGGCCACAATCCAACAACCAAGATATATATAAACCAATAAGCTCCAATATTCACAAAAACACAATCAAAATCAAACAAATATTCACAAAATAGCCCACAAGTGGTAGGTATGGGAATACCTCACCCCACCAACAAAATACGCAGTTATCCTCAAATGCAACTAAAAATAGAAACAGTCTAAAAGGTAACATTGAATGGTATAAGAAAAATCATCCTGCTAGGCTAGGCCTGGGGTAAAGTCTGCATATCCACAACTCCATCTGTCTGGGCATCAGAGCCCGGTATCTCAGTATCCTTCGATCCACTGGAGCCCACCTTAGAAACATCCCTCAAAGAGACCTGCACAACTGTATGTACCATGGCTCCCTCTAAGTCTGCCAAGTCATCATAGACTGTCTCCTCACGAACACCAAGCTGCTCCTCATCTGTCTCAACCTCAGACTCAATATCAGCATCATCAGGTCTAGTCTCATCTCCGGTAGTAGTCAGAGGCACCTCAGAACAAGCTGAAATATCTGTGCTTGGGACATCAGGAATCTCGACCGTACCGAACAACACGATAGGTCAGTGGACTTTAGCTCGTCCATATTTTTACGCAACCCCATAATATCGGTCTTCAAGGCCGTCACAACATCTGTAGCTCCTTAGCTCTTCTCACACTCCTTCATTCTCACAGTCAGGGCATCCAAGGCCAGCTTGTGGCCCTCAATCTGAACACCATACTCCCTCATCTCAGCCCTAATGGGGGCTAAGGCAGCAACAATAACCCACTCTATCATCCCAATTATAGCAGCCTCTACCCGGGAGGCACTCACATCAGCAGATTGGGCCAAATGGCCCATCTTGTAAAGCATAGTCTGGGTGATAGGGGGTCGGGAGGTAGAAGTAACAACGACATAAGATATAGGGAGATGTACTCGAGGTCTCAGAAGTAGAAGGTACATAAGTACCTGAAGGCCCACTAGCCTGAGGGGGCACAATTGCCTCTGTCGGCAACATGTCAACGTCAACCTCTAGGAAAGTATCCACCGGTGCTTCCCTCCTCATGTCAGTCTCATCCCGTAAATACTCGGTCTCAATACACCGTATTTCAGTAGAAGAGGTTGGTGCCACCTCAACATCCTTTTGCTCATCTCTAGGGATACGAGCCCGTCTACATAACTTTGTGATCAACACCGGGAATGGGAGTGAGGTCTATCTCTGCTTGGCCATCTCCTGCTTTACTAACAACCCCAAATTCAACTTCTAGCGAGCAATGATAGAACCTAGATAGGCAGCCTTCAGGTGTTTGAGGATGGACTCGTTCTGAGACGGCATGATGGTGATACTGATGAACCTGAACCAGTATCTGGCAGTAACATTCATGTTCTTTTTCTCTATTGGTGAACCTGCCTTTATACATCTCGGGGTGGCATCGGATATAAAGGGTGTCAGCCAACCCTTAAGATTCTCCAAGGTATTCTTCTGGACCAAGTCGATGTAATCATGCATAATGTCCAATGAGAACCCCAGGACCGCATTGATATTGAGAAACGACATTTAACTTTCTTGCCTCGAACCATCATGAAATCTACTGGTTTGAAGGCACTTGCTTGCTTCTTTCTCTTCGACACGAGTTCACCATAAGCTGAATAAAACTTCTGGACCCAATTGGGAATGTAGGACCCCCAAGATTTTGTAAATATTTCGTACTTGTGGAACTTAATAGTGTTCCACACCTCAGGGTATCTTTCCACCACACCGTTGGTAGACAATCTCTTTCCTCTAGAATGGTCTTCAAACCCTTGGCCTTTAGTCGGTTGAGTGAACGGGGAGGGGGACCCTTAACAGGTGGTGCCTGCACTACTTTCTGTGTTGGATCAGACACCGGAGCTGAAGCTGAAGGGGTAGGCGTCGGAGGCACTAGAATCCTAGATGGATCATTCATCGCTTTGGAGCGTAGCTCCGTTCTCCTGGCCTGTAATAACTGGTCATCCTCAGGCTTAGAGATGAAAGCCTGAGAATCACTTTGTGAGTCACTCTCACCATTGGAGATAGTGAGGTGTGTCTCGTAGACCTTCTCACTATCTGAGTTCGCCTCATCAGGTGGCACAACTATGGGCGCCTTGCCTTTGCCTTTACCACCATTTGGAGGTAGTGTAGTTGCCTTTGCTCGGGAATCAACCACTTCCTCATTAATAACAACTCTGCGTGCCCGCTTTCGAGGTGACATGTCTCTACCAGCGAATTTGGGTCTATCCATTCCTGCAAGAACAAGTGGGAAACGTTAGACAACATTAAGAAAAATCTTAGAAAAGAAATTGCAGGAAGACTCGCCGAACCACTTTGGCGAGCCAAGTCTTGTTCGCCGAAAGTTCAAAAAATCAAAGTTGTTCGGCGATATCCTGGGCCATTCAGTGGATCGCTCACACTAATCGGCGAGCTAGAAGTAGCTCATCGAAAGTCACAAAATAATTAATAGAAATACGGGTGCAGAAGGGTGATCAAGAATCACTTTTGGCGAGATCAGGCGTATTGCCGAAAGTTACTGAACATAAACTCATAATTTAGGAAATTAAAGTTGATCCAGGGGACGTTTGGCGAATCGCTGAACACTTCAGCGAGCTCGACCCAGCTCGCCAAATGGCCCAACGTGCTAGTTTTTCACCCCGTATTTCAAATTCAAGCCTGCAGCCCTCGAAATCAAAATCAAACACTTATACTATGAAATTAAAGTAAAACCGATACTACCCATTCCCTTGGGGTACTCAGACTTCCCCCGATTTGGCCAAAATTGGCCAAAATTGGCCAATTGATGTCTTTTGCCCTTAAAAATGACGTCAACCGCTCTATCATTGGGCAAAATCCGACAATTATCACAATTTGAGGTTACTCAGACTTCACCCCGCTAGACCCATTACATTATCAACACAATCGAACAATTTAATTAACTACTGACACGAAAATCAACTATTTACGAGTATTTAAGCATAAATTTATTTAAACACGGGCAATCCAACAATCATACGATGATCAAACTACACTACCCAACTATATTCATCAACAATTAATCACAAGCATTTGATTTCAACCAACAATTAAGTTTGGGGTTTGGAAAACCAACCTTTTATGCCGATATTTGTAAAACTAGGTGGCAAAGAAATTCCAAAATCAATCTCGAACAAAGATCCCATGCAAAAATGAGACTAAAAATGCGAAAGTACTAGAATTTTAATGCTTGAGTGAAAGTACGAAAGTTGAAAGAGTGAAAAACTGAAGGATTTTTGAGTTTAAAAACGTTTGGCCCTTTTAAAACCTTCCAATTCGCGCGCCAGTCGGCGAGGTAAGTCGGGTCCGCCGACCATATCGGTGATGCACCGAGTGGTTTTTTGGCTCGCCGAGTTTTACAGAACTCCCAGCAATTTGGGGGTTCAAACGTCGGACAAAATTGGGCTCGCTGACCTGTTCGGTGAGTCGCTGAGTTTTATAAAATCCCCTATCAAGATGAGTGGTTCAAACAATGGTCCAAATTGGGCACGCCGAACTGTTCAGTGTGTCGTTTATTGGATTTTTAGCTTGCAATTACCCATTTTCCAACACTTTTCACTTTTCAACCTCCAAAATCAACACCCGTTATTCAAAAACAAAATTTAAAAACATAAAAAACTTGAGTTGCCTCATAAGAAGAACCTTATTTAACGTCATGGCATGACGGAAATAACAATTCAAACTTCTTTTTCGGGGTTGGTCGTTGTGTCACTAGGCAACCCTCCTTTTGGCCTTGGATTTAAATGAGTTGAGATTTGACCCATTTGCGTCTCCAGTTGTTTGATCGAGACTGAGTGAGAAGTCATCATCTGATTGAGAGTTGAGACGTCCTCATTCATCTCGTTCAACACTTTGTCCGACCCTTCTATTTTATTGAGAATGCGTGCAAGCATATCTTCCGTACGAAAGTTCTCCGAGTCAGCTCTTTGCTCTTTAGGCTTTTGATATTCATGAGGTGGGATGTATCTTTCCTTATCACCATCCCTTTCTTTCCAAGTAGCATTACGGTTACACCATTCTCTGTCGCGGTCTCTCCATCCATCATCTCTATTCCAACCCGGATTTCCACCCGACCTTGGATAGTTTGACCGAAAACCTCCTCTTTGATTTGCAAGGAAGTTCACTTGTTCAATGTACATCGCCTTAAATTGTGCTTCTTCGGGGTTTTCTCCACCAATACTCACAACATTTACACTCTTCAACCCACTACCCATCACATTTTTCAACAATAAATCCAACTGGGTCATCATTTTAGCCATATTTTGGTCTCTCTTGATCCTTTTAGATCTTTTTTTTCGTCATCCTAAAAGTGAGATGAGACACTTGGTCCTCACGAGTGTACCATGCTCTATTGATCTTGGTCATGCCATCAAGGAGTTGAGATGCTACCTTATAAGGCTGTTGCATTATACCTCCAGGAACAAGTTGATCATCAACACCTTTGTTCACCGAGTCAAGACTCCTAAAGAAGTATTGTAGCAATATGTTGTTTGGCAGTCCGTGAGTCAGACATTGAAGTACCAATTTTTGAAATCTCAGTCACGTCTCATGGATTGGTTTACCTTTCAAGCGTTTGAAACCTTGGATACTATCCCTGAGAGTCATCATCTTTGATGTGGGAAAGAATTTCACATGGAACGATGTGGTAAGCTCATCCTAAGTGGTGATAGAGTTCCTCAGTGGATCAGCTAACCATTTGGTAACTTCACCCATTAAAGAGAATGGAAAAACTGGAGACGTACTGATTCTTGAGAGATATTTCTAAATGAGAACGGACCACATACGTCCATGAAGTTCTGAATATGCTCATGGGGGTCTTCGTGGGCCAGCCCTCCATCTAGTCCTTTCATTTGGAAGAGTTGTAGCATTGTGCTAGTAACATGGAAGACAACATTCCTCTCATTGTTCAGATTTCCAATATCATCTTGGTGGACAACTTGGCTACCATTACTCCCATTGACGCTCATTTTTCCTCTGTTCAAACACAACCAACACAAACAAAAAACAAAGTAAGTAGATTCAACAACAACACAAGAAGATTACAATTTAAACTTTAATAATAGAATTCTAAACACCACTCCCCTATAGATGTGCCATTTTTTATAAACACTCAACCACACCTCATCTAATACTAGGTGTGGGCGATCGTAATCTAGTATAAAATCCAACAAAAGGTTGGGGTCGAACCCACAAGGAGTTGTACAAGTTCAAATATAGTTACGAAGCTAATTGGTGGTAGCAATAGAAATTATCGAAAACATGTAGTTAAATTGAAAGGGGTGACAACAAATGTCAGATGAGGGGATTAGTTTGTCAATAAACAACTAAAACAAATACAAAAACAGAAGTTTCAACAAGATTAAGAGGAAATCATAGGATGTGATCGATTATAGGCTAATTATGTTATGTGGGTAATTGAAATTTAATAATAATTTGTTGAAACATTGTGGGTAGGCTAGGCTATAAGTGCAATAGTTTTCTTTCAAACAACTATTACGGTTCATGCGAGTTCTCTCGAACCTCGACAAGGTTAGCACTATAAACTAGCCCAAAACGTTAATTTACCTACTCTCTCGAGCTAGATAAGTAGGAATGAGTCAAGATTCACTCTCTCGAGATGAACCCATAACGACCCACACACTACAATCATCAATCGATAACCTTAGCTTTAGAACCTCTCTCTTGAGCAAGCCCAAAACACTAAGCTAAAATTGTATTTACAACTACAATTCATGAATTACTACTCATCTATCAATCAAACCTACATTAAAACAACATTTAAATCTTTAAACAACAATATCTATAAGCTAATTAAGCCAATAATCACATGATCATACCCCAAGAATTGGGGTTTTAGCTACACATCATAAAAAGAGAAAAACAATTACCAACTATGTTAGCCATGAGCTAGTAAAAGCTTCGAAGTCTTTACAATGGTCCAAATTACATAAATTCCAAAACCCACTTGCAAATTCTCAAATTCAAGCTTCAAAAGTTTCAAAGTCTACAATGGAAACTCAAAAACTCAGAGAAAAGCTTAAAATCTCAAACTAAGGGAATTAGAACTCTCCAGCATTTCATTTAAAATTTCAATTTATAGTTGCCCAATTTTTTGCCTAAAAGACCATTGGGCGAAGTAAGTCGCGCCTCACCGAACCAGTCGGTGATCCGCCATTTACTCCAATCCATCGCAGGTTTTCATTGGAAATTTGTCTTCAGGGTTCTGTGACTTTAGGGAATCGAGGTTGCCATCGTGGAGTCATTGGGCAATCTGCCGACTGCCCATTCCTATCGCTAAGTCGGTTCTTCACCAGGGCTGGCGCGTTAGAACTTTGGGTGAGCTAAAGAGCCACTCGGCGGTTCGCCGAGTGGTCTTGGCGATCACTAGGATCGCTTTTCTTCACTTCTTCAGCTTGTTTTCTCCTTTTTACCCGGTAGTGTCCTTGTCTTGCTCCTTAGCCTTCATAATTGCAAATCAACACTTTAATATTAGATTATAGCATAAATTAAGCATTTGAGGATACTTAAACTATCAAAACAAAGCCCTAAATGAGTCAAAATCTCGGACTCATAAGTGAATACTTATGCATTGTGATTTACAAGGTCAAGCGGTATATTTTGTGCTTAAAAGAAGGAACATATATTTGCAAGAATTATCAAATTGATTAATTACCATGTCCACATATTTGTGCAGTTTTGAAGAAGAAGTATGTGTTGGAGATGAGTATTGTTCCTTTTACTATGCAAAAAAGTATATGCTTAAAATATATGAAGTCCCTACTGAGCCTCTTGTAGATGAGAGTACATGGGATATTCCTAAAGAGGTCTTAGAAAAAGTTGTGTTACCATCAGAGGAGAAAAAATTGTAGGAAGACCAAGAAAAAAAAGGTAAAAGGGTGTATAGAAATAAAGAAAAAGCGGGCAAAAACATCATATGAATTATGTGAAGAACAAGGGCATAACAGGAGATTGTGCAAGAATGTTTCAGATTAAAGTTCTTAAATATTTTTTGAGTTACAAATTGTTTTATTTGGTAAAATTGTTGATACTGTATGACCAAATACATGCCGCATAGTTTTTTTATATACTATACAGTTTAATTTTATTTTTAATTTTTGAAAAATTATTGTTGCATAATATGACTGTTGATTTAGATGGTGAATAAATAATTTAGTTTCGTCTATATTCAGTTTATACTTGATGGTACAAAATGTACTATTGAATAACAATTAATGCTACTTATAAATGATGTAGACTGAACTGTATAGTTGATGTATATGATATGAATAGATGTTTTATATGAATATATAATTCTTGTATAAATATGTATATGTACCATGTCTACATCATATTTATATTCTTTGCAACAAAAAATGTTTAAAAAGAAATAAAAACATGTTAAACTGAATCATCACATCACGAATTAACTTAAATAATAAGAAACATTAAAAAACACAACAATTCTAGAGGCTCACAAAGAAGCAAAAAAAAAATCCTCTTCAAACAAAGAACAATGTAAACTTTAGTTAGAATTTGTAGTAAAGAAAATAAAAATTCTCAAATAGTCAGAACTCACTAATTACATGTAGTTTGATATATCAGTCATTAGAAATGCAAAAAAAAATACACTTTCAACAGTCAAAACTTTCTACTTTTTCTTCCATTTTTTGGCCTTACTATCATTTTCTTCCTTTTTACCCCTTCGATTGTAGATTTATTCAGTTTCTGAATCACTAACTGCACTACGTAACTCTTTTTGGCCTTTGCATACTCCCACAAAAAAATTGCATATTTTGAACGAATTAGTTGGATATCAAATGTCACTCCCCGAGGCTATCCCTGGACGTGGATGCGAGACCTAGGATCACGAGTGACCCCAAGCTAACCCTGCTGGAATATCATAAGCATACTAAAGAAAACTGAAGTAAAGAAATATTGTGCGGAAGCTAAATCATAAGATACACTGAAATGATGGGGAATACCTATTTACTGTCTGAATAAATGAAGACTGAAAGCTTGACAACAACTAAAAAGTCAAACTCAAATACTAAAGATGAAACTAACTATGTGTAAAAATAGCCTCTACTGACTAGAAGTGATGGGACATGCCCCAGCTAAATCTTGCAAAACTGAAACAAAAACTAAAAATAAAGGAAATATATATGTTGTCCTTGGAGAATGAGGACTCACCACTGATACTGTTGAGCTAAAGATCGGAACCGATTTATGCGTGATCTGGAAGCTGAGTACCTGAACCTACATCATGAGAAGATGTAGCGCAGAATATGCGTAAGTACTTGAAGGGTACTAAGCATGTAGGATAGAGTAAAGCTGAACAATAATCATAATTGAACCAAAGCATAAATCTAAGCAATGATATGAGATAAGCATGATAATAAACTGAGAATACTGAACATGAAATGACTGAATGCAATGACCAAGTTTATAACATGCTCAGACTGAAATTTGACTGTAACTGATAACATGGTCAATGTAATAGAATCTAACTGTAACTGAAAACATGGTCAATGCAATAGAATCTTACCGTAAGGGAGCTACTAATAACCGACATAAAACCATATGAGTGAAATGTGTAGTCCGATGTATATGCCCCATCGAGAGGACCCAATATACCCTGCCAGAGGTATAGAGGCATGACTGGCATGATCACTAAATGATGCCCATAGAGGGGACTTACAACCTACTGGCACGTAGTTCTGGGACTATGAGGGTGACTAACCCTAGTCCACTTGGTATTAAGCTACTCCCAATTTATTATGTAATTTACTATTTATGACTGAAATTCTGTAATACTGGATAACTCAAAATACTTACATGCAAATTGAGAATGCAATATTAATATGCTAATAATGAATATTCAAAAACTAGGGTTCTGAATTCATGAAAGAATCTACACAAACCGAAACTAAATTCATGACAATCTGATTTGGATCATTCTAACAGCTAAAACCCAACAATTTCTAACATTCAAGAAACCCTAGGTCTAGATCATATTAAGGGAATCAAGAATCTCACTGAGACTAAGGACCTAATAGGTGAAAGGAACCCACTAGTGAAATCCCACATACCTGGTGACGAATTCCATGGAGAAATCTTTCGATTTCAGGTTGAAACTGATGAAAATCTGCTGCATTCTTGAACTAAGGCTTGGTGACTCTTTTCTCCTCTTTTGTTCTAAGTTGGATGAATGATTGATGAATAATTGATTAGGTTAGGTTCTAATTAGTTTACTAGACTAAAACTGACCAAAACCACGTAGTTTAGGGATCCAACGCATAAGAAAAAGACCAAACGATCCCTGACTTAAAAGGTGTCAGGATCATCGGCGGACCAGATCGACGGACCGTTGATAGACCGATGGTCCGTTCTAGTCAACCGTTGATGGGGTTCTGGGAGTTGAAATATGGGGTCTGACCTACGACCCTGGACCACAGACCATGGTCTGACCTACGGTCTGTAGGTTCTGGCGTAGGTCTGGACTTAGAATAATTTCCAGGGGAGTTCTTGGATTGAAGCTGAGGGCTGACCCATGGCCCTGGACCATGGACCATGGCCTAACCTACGGTCTATAGGTCCCGGCATGGGTGGACCCTTAGCTGGATTTCTGGGTTATTTATAGGGAGGGTTACTGGTGGCTATCCGTGGACCACCAGAATGGACCGTGGGTCACCCTACGGTCCGTGAGTAGTGCCCGTTGGTGGCACCTGTAACTTCTGAAAAGTCTGCATTTTGGTGTTCTAGGATATGGGGTGTTACATTATCTCCCCCTTGGGAACATTCATCCTTGAATGAAGACTAAACTAGCTGGAGATGAAGGGAAAGAGTTGCAAACCCTGCCACTAAACACAAGAAACTGATTTATGACTGAACTAAGTTCCAAGAACATGCAAATACGCTGAAAATGCAAGTATAAACGGAAGGAACATGATACTAAGACTGAATCTGCGCATGATTGCCTGAGAAACTGAAGAGGAACTGTTACCTCAAGTTGGAATGGAATTGGAAGGAAAGAGATGAGGATACTTGGCCTTCATGGCTGCTTCTGCTTCCCAAATATCCACAAAACCTTAACTGAAGCGACTTCTTTGTTTCTCAACCTTCTAACCTGGCGATCAAGGATTTCAACTGGTACCTCTTCATAAGTGAGACTATCCTTCACAGCCACACTTTCTAAAGGTATTATAGATGCTGGATCACCCACATAGTTCTTCAATAATGAAATGTGAAAAATCGATGCACTGCTGCTAGTTGTGTTGGTAATTCTAACTCATAAGCCACTTTACCAACTCTTTTCAAGATCTTGTAAGGGCCTACATATCTAGGACTGAGTTTCCATTTCTTTCCAAATCTCATCACCCCCTTCATAGGTGACACTTTGAGGAAAACCCAATCATCAACTTGAAACTTTAATTCCCTTCTCTTTACATATGCATAGGACTTATGGAGACTCTGGTCTATCTTAAGTCTATCTCTAATGAGTTGCACTTTATCCATAGCATCATGAATTGAATCTGGCCTTATCAAGGTTGCTTCACCTACTTCAAACTAACCAACTGGAAATCTACATCTACACCCATACAATGCCTCATAAGGGGCCATCTGAATGCTGAAATGGTAGCTATTATTGTAGGTGAACTCTATAAAAAGAAGGTGATCATCCCAAATACCCTTGAAATTGATCACACAAGCTCTCAAAATGTCCTCTAAGGTCTGAATGGTACACTCTGCCTGACCACCCGTTTGTGGATGAAATATTGTGCTAAGATTAACCTGAGTACCAAGCCCTTTCTGAAATGACTTCTAGAAATAAGAGGTAAACTGAAGACCTCTATCTGAGATGATAGACAAAGGAAGCCCATGTAACCTAACTATCTCATTAATGTAAAGCTTGGCGTATTCCTCCGCCGAATCAATAGTCTTGACAGCCAAAAAATGTGCAGACTTAGTAACTCTGTCAACTATCACCCAAATGGAGTCATGTTGTCTGCGAGTACGAGTAAACCTGTAATGAAGTCCATGTTGATCACTTCCCACTTCCAAGTAGGAATGTTGATCTCTTGAGTCATACCTCCTGAATTCTGATGTTCTACCTTCACTTGCTGGCAATTAGGGCACTTAGCCACAAAATTTGCTATATCCCTTCATACCATTCCACCAAAAGACTTCCTGAAGATCACGGTACATCTTAGTGGCGTCTGGATGAATAGAATATCTGGAATTATGGGCTTCTGCAAGAATCTGTTGTCTCAAGTCACTCACCTTAGGAACACATAATCGACCATGATAGTGAAGCACACCATCTCCCCCTTGAGACAAAGACTCAACTCTCTGTTGATGGACTGCACCCTTTGGTTGAAGCAATATCAGATCACTGTCTTGCTTTTCCTTAACCTCCGCTACCAATGAAGATTCTGACCCATTCTGAACTGTTACACCACCATCTGATATGCTCATAAGATGAACTCCTAAGCGAGCAAGTCTGTGAACATCATTTGCTAGATCTTTTCGTTCTTCCTCAACATGAGCTACACTACTCATAGATAGTCTACTAAGAGCATCTGCTACTACATTGGCCTTACCAGGATGCTAATGCATACTCATATCATAATCCTTGAGGAACTCAAGCCATCTCCTTTGGTGAAGATTGAACTCTTTCTGGGTGAACACATACTGAAGGCTCTAATGGTCTGTGAACACATCTACGCAAACACCATACAAGTAATATCTCTAAATCTTAAGTGTAAAATCCACTGTTGCAAGCTTGAGGTCATGAGTTGGATAGTTCTTCTCATGCACCTTAATTTGTGTAGAAGCATATGCTATAACCTTACCTCGTTGCAGCAATAAACAACCTAGGCCGACTCTAGATGAATCATAATAGATCACATAACCGTCTGAACCCTTTGGTAGAGTCAAAACAGGAGTTGTAGTCAACCTAGTTTTTAGTTCTACAAAGAACTTCTCACAATCATCTGACCACTTCTGAAAATTAACCTTTTTCTGAGTCAACTTAGTCAATGGAGAGGGTATGGATGGAAATCCTTCCACAAACCTTCTGTAATAACCTGCCAAACCCAAGAAGCTTCTGATATCTATAGTAGAAGTAGATCTGGGCCATTGTTTCACTACTTCTATTTTCTGAGAATCCACTCGGATCCTTTCGCTAGATACTATATGACCAAGGAAAGCAACATATTGCAACCAAAACTCACATTTGCTAAACTTAGCGAATAACTGACGATCTTTGACAGTTTGTAGGATAACCTTCAAATAATTTACACGTTCTTTCTTATTCATAGAGTAAATGAGGATATCATCAATAAAGACGATAACAAACAAGTCCAAATACTGCTTGAACACTCTGTTCATCAAATCCATGAAAGCTGGAGAAGCATTGGTTAGTCCAAATGACATAACTACAAATTCATAATGACCATACCGAGTTCTAAAGGCTATCTTTGAGATGTCACTATCTCTGACTCTGAGTTGATGGTAACCAGATCTGAGGTCTATCTTTGAGAAATGACTAGCACCCTGAAGTTGGTCAAACAAGTCATCAATCCTAGGGATATGGTACTTATTCTTGATTGTGACCTTGTTCAACTATTTATAGTAAATGCACATCTTGAGAGAACCATGTTTCTTTTTCACGAACAACGCTGGTGCACCCATTGGTAAATATTAGGTCTAATAAAGCCCTTATCTAGAAGGTCTTTCAACTGCTCTTTCAATTCCTCAAGCTCGGCTGGAGCCATTATATAAGAAGGAATAAAAATAGGCTGGGTATCTGGGAGAAGATCAATTCCAAAGTTGATTTCTCTTTTAGGAAAAACTTCGAGAAGATCTTCTGGGAACACTTCTGGAAACTCATTAACTACAGGAACTGATTCAAGAGTTGGGGTTTTGGAGTTTGAATTCTTAACCTGAACTAGATGATAGAGATAACCCTTAGAGATCATCTTTCGGGCCTTAAGGTAAGAAATGAAACAACCCATATGAGCTAAGCTACTACCCTTCCATTCTAAGATTGGTTCATCTGGAAACTGAAAACGAACAATCCTAGTACTACAATCGATTGAGGCATAACATGAATGTAACCAATCCATGCCCAGAATGATATCGAAATCTACCATTTCTAAATCTACAAGATCTGCTGAGGTGACTTTTTGAGAGACTATGATAGGGAAATTTATGTATACTCGTCTAGCTATAACTGGGTCACCGACATGAGTATAGACTGAGAAGGGTTTTGAAAGAGTTTCTGGACTAACATTAAAGTTGACTGCTATATAAGGAGTAACAAAGAAGAGAGTAGCCTCTGGATCTAACAAAGTATAAACATCTAAGTTAAAAACTTGTAACGTACTAGTGACTACATCAGGAGAATCTTTCTGATCCTGGCGAGCTTGAAGAGCATACAACCTATTTTGGCATTGTCCACCACCTGTACCAGATGAGTTACCCTACTGAGTCGGGTGACCTGCTAGTGCTGCTGAAATTGTAGACTGAACTCTACCATTGTTACCTCATTGACCCTTTTTAGAAAAAGGACAATATCTCAACCTGTGACCAGTCTGACCACACCCAAAACATCCTTTCTTTCCTGTAAGATACTCACCTGGATGGTTCTTACCAAACTTTGGACAAGTTGGGTAGGTTATGGTGCCTGAAATACTCCCCTGAGACTTAGAGCCTGATACGCTACCTTTCTAATCATGTCGGAACTTGGAGGATGGAACACTAGCTGATGAAGGAGTTGGAGCTGAAGACTTTTACTGAAACTACGAGCGATTTCCACCACCCAATTTCTGTTGACAATACTTATAGTTGCTTGTCCTAGCCTTCTTATTATCCTTAGCCTATTTACTAAGCTTATCTCCCTCAACGTGCTGAGCGTGAGTCATGAACCTAGATATATTCATCTTTTCCAGTAACATAGCATTCTTACACTTTGTTTTCACTAAGTCAGATACCCTATATAGAAACTTGTTCATTTGAGCCTTAGAATCGGCCACCATATGAGGAGCATACCTGGAGAGTTGGATTTTGCCTCCCTCAACTCCCTTGGGAAAAACCTATCCAGAAAGATTTCACTAAAGCAATCCCAAGTGATAGGAGCTTCATCTATACCCAAGTTCTCCTTCCATTGAGTATACCAAATATGAGCTACATCCTTAAGCTGATAGGATGCCAACTCTACCCTATCATTACCTGTCACTTGAATCACTCCAAAGATCTTCTTGACCTCATCTATGAAGTTTTGGGGATCCTCACCAATCTGCGATCCTGAGAACTCTGGCGGATTCATCCTAACAAAATCGTGAGCCCTGGATGTAGTCGACCCATGATTAGCATTTGTAGGAACTGGAACCTACTGTTTTTTCTAATTAGTCACACTCAGAGCCAAAAGGTGAATGACGTTCTGAAACTCTGCATTTGAAACTTCCTGATCTGGGGATGGAGGAATTGCGTTAGCATTTTGAGCATTCACATTTCTTCCGTAAGCTCTACGAGGAGGAATGATCTGAAAGCTCATAACGAAGGATTAGAACGAGGAATTAGATCATACATTACACATGATAAGAGTAACAAGAAAATAGAGTTTTCTGAAAACACCTCGTAGCCTCCCTCTCATTTGATGTGGTGCCCTTCACACCCATGAAAATGAATCTACTTAATGCGGCTTTTCATACATCTTAGGACTTTTAAACCTAGTGCTCTGATACCAAGTTTGTCACACCCCGATGCTACCCCCTCGATGCGGACACGGGACTTAGGATCACGAGTGACCCCAAGATAACCCTACTAGCATATCATAAATATACTAAAGAAAACGGAAGTAAATAAATACTGTATGAAAGCTAAATCATAAGATAAACTAAAATGATGGGGAATACCCCTATACTGTCTGAATAAATAAACACTGCGAGTTTGACAACAACTGAAAAAGTCAAACTCAAATATTAAAGTTGAAACTAACTATGTCTGAAAATATCCTCTACTGACTAGAAGTGTAGGGACATTCCCCAGCTAAATCTTGCGAAACTGAAACTAAAAATAAAAACAAAGGAAACATGTATGTCGTCCTCAGAGAATAAAGACTCACCACTGATACTGTTGAGCTGAATATTAGGAACCGATCTATGCGTGATCTGGAAGCTGAGGACCTTAACCTACATCATAGGAAGATATAGCTCATAGTATGCGTCAGTACTTGAAGGGTAACGAGCATGCAAGATAGAGTAAAGCTGAACAATAATCATAACTGAACCAAAGCATAAATCTGAGCAACGATATGATATAAACATGATACTAAACTGAGAATACTGAACATGAAATGACTGAATGCAATGACCAAGTTTATGACATACTGAGTTTGAAATCTGACTATAATTGATAACATGGTCAATGAAATAGAATCTGACTGTAACTGAAAACATGGTCAATGTAATAGAATCTGACCATAAGGGAGCTACTAATAACTGACATAAAACCACATGAGCGAAATGTGGAGTCCGATGTATACGCCCTATCGAGAGGACCCAATATACCCTGCCAGAGGTATAGAGGCATGACTGGCGTGATCACTAAAATAATGCCCACAGAGGGGACTTACAACCTACTGGGAACGTAGTTCTGGGACTATGAGGGTGACTGACCCTAGTCCACTCAGTATTATGCTACTCCTAATTGATTATGTAATTTAAAATTTATGACTAAAATTCTGTAATACTGGATAACTCAAAATACTGACATGCAAACTGAGAATGCAACATTAATATGGTGATAATGAACATTCAAAAACTGAGACATGCATATGTATCTGAAATAACTAACCTAGCATGTGTAATTCATGAACTAAAAGAACAACATAGCTAGGGTTCTGAATTCATGAAATAATCTACACAAAGCGATACTAAATTCATGACAATCTGATTTAGATCATTCTAACAGCTAAAACCCAACAATTTCTAACATTCAAGAAACCCTAGGTCCAGATCATATTAAGGGAATCAAGAATCTCACTGAAACTAGGGACCTAATGGGTGAAAGGAACCCACTAGTGAAATCCCACATACCTGGTGACGAATTCCATGGAGAAATCTTTCAATTTTGGGCTGAAACTGTTGAAAGTTTGTTGCGTTCTTGAACTAGGGCTTGTTGACTTTTTTCTCCTCTTTTGTTGTAAGTTGGTTGAATGATTGATAAATTATTGATTAGGTTAGGTTCTATTAGTTTACTAGGCTAAAATTGACAAAAACCACGTAGTTTAGGGGTTAAACGAGGTAGTTTAAGGGTCCAACACATAAGGAAAGACCAAACGACTCCTAACTTAAAAGCTGTCGGGGTCACCGACGGACTAGACTGTAATATCCCGTAACTTAATATACATTTGTGACTTATAAACACCAATGCATAGATGTGATATCGGGGGAGGTATATCATTGAAAATGGTTAAGCATACCATGTAACCCTTATATTTAGTCATTTGAAGGGTTAAGCAAAAGTTTTAGGACAAAGAGATCATTAAAGAAAAGATTCAAGTTTAAAGGTTCACTGTGGAGGAATACTACAAATGATCTCATTTCTCATCTGAATTTGAACAAGCATATCTCCTAATATATAACAAGTTAGAGGGCCTACAACCTATCTAATTAAAGGTATTTGAGTCTAGTTTCCAGCAAAACAAACCGCTCGTTAAAAAGATATCGGAGTGAAAAGTTATGTTCATTCTACGATAGACGCGCGCACTGCCCAATCACTGCGGGACATGTGGCACTTTAGAGAAAGTCGGCCAAACTTGTTGTTTTTATATTAGAAATTTGGGATATACTTTCTCATATACTCAAGAACGTGTAAGGACTGGTTTCGAGTTATTTCTTCTAATTTTTCTCATCTTCAATCCTCCAAAGCTTAAGGTATGTTGGTTTCTTCAAGAATCAAGTGTTTTCCTCTCCATAGACCTATAGATAGACTTAGCTAAATATTTTCTTGAAGGAAAAAGTATTTTTCTTGGAGAATAGAAAAGGGCACGGGGCTGCTTTTCTTGGATATATAGGTATGACTCCTCTTCTATCTTCATAAATAGTATTCCAAGGATGCTTTAAGTATAATTTGCGGGTATGACTCACGTGACGGTGATAGGAAACCGTGAGTTCATGTTTTACCCATTGTATTTGATGTTTTGGTGAGGAGGGAGTTTGTAGAAGGTTGTGTTGGCTGTTGTTTTGACAAAATCAGGGGTCATTGGTATTGTATTGTGGAAGTAACCTGGTTACATTAAAACGGAAGGCGAGGTATAGAGAACACGACTCTTATAGTTCTTGAAAGTTTATCGCTCACCAAGTGTTTGATGAAATGCCTAAGTCGCTAAGAATATGTTGTAGCTGGTTATATGATCTCCTATTATTTAAATTTATGGAATTAGTTCTCTACCAACTTAAACTATGAGCTTATAAAGGAATTTGACATCGTTAACAAGGAACCTGTGGGATGGTTATCGGAGGCCATAAGTTTTACTTTTATGTTAAGTGTGGATGATTAAGGGGGGCTGGTTCTTTATGGTTAATGGATTGAGGAGTAATATTGAACATGTAAATAAGTCATAAGCATACTTGGAAAGAAGAGAAAAAGAATAGTGCGGCGATATACCATTCATCTGTGGTAATTGTTGAGATTGTCGCTCGCGAACTATTATTGTGTTTTTGGCATTGTTGTGACTCTTGATTAGTTTCTTATACTATCCTTTTATGTAATAGATAAAGTTGTCGGCAAAGGATTTTGACGACGTAAGATAGTAAGTCCCGAAGTAAGGTATGTAAAGCTAAAACCTCTTTTGCCCTTAAGGCACGACCTAAACTCGCATGTTCTTCCGATAAATGTCACAAGAGATTCTACGATTCTTGAAAGAAAGTTATCCTATTTATAAACCCTCTCATGTTGAGTCCTAAACCTATAGAGTTACAGTATTCTTCAAGGAAGCAATATATTTCACACAACTACATTTGTCTACAGTTGAAACTCTTATAAGTTTGCGGTGTACATGTTGCATAAATATAAAGAAAGCAGCCAGCCACAGACTGTTCGTAAGTGTATAGGTCACAAGATATATAATTCTCAAGCTAAATAAATTAATCACGAATTGTATCACGAGCTATGTGATTAATGAATTAATTATTATAAATAATTGCAAGTAGTTGAGATTATAAACTACTCTGCAGCGTGGGGTAGGTATATTTAGGGCTTCTATGTGCGACGCTACGCTGTGCACATAATTTAGTTATAGTAAGCTGGAATTTCCCGTCTTGGATTCACCTGACTAATACAGGGCTGCGAGCAGACCATACAAGAGCCCTGGGAGGAGTACCTTGATAGAACTCATTACCAGACTATGAGATTTCATGCATGGTCGTGACAGTGGTCTACAAATGCCATACAGGGTTCACTAATCGCCGTCAGTAGGCCATCATGTGATTCCCTGACAGTTAGTCTTACAAAGAGCAACGAAGAGATTTAATGAAGTAAAGATATCACTTAGGCAAATTATAGGGATTATATATATAAATGACTAAGCCATGTAACGTTAGATGAGGACCCTTGAGGTTGGTCACAATTCCAATTACGGATTATGTTTCCTGCGTACATATTCTCAGATTTTCCTATCTTGATATTTGATGCATTTTAGTATTTTTACATGTCTACTTGTTATTTAGTCTACTTTGCATACCAGTACATGTTTTATATGTACTGACGTCCCTATTATTTTGGCGTTTCATTTGTACCACTACATGCTCAGGTACTCAGGACAACAAACATTTCCAGTAGACTAGAGACTTCCAGTTTAGCAGTTGTTAAGCTCCACCTCTACCTGGAGCTATCAGATATTTAGAGCCTATATTTTGCTACGTATGTACATATATCAGAATGGGTATGCCAGGGCCCTGTCCCGACTAGTTATCAGATTCTCATAGGCATACTCTTTAGAGGCTTCGTAGACTTAGTTTTGTTTTTGTTGTAAAGTAGCCCAACGGGCTTTTTTGTTATCTATGTTTTAGTATGTGTTTTCATGTAGGTTCCGCTGCTTATAAATCTTCAGCTTTAGCATGATATTAGTAAGATAATTAGCAGGTGCTTGTATATATCCTTGATGTCCGCCCCTTTCTAGTTAGGGATGTGACAAACTTGGTATCAGAGTACAAGGTTCAAGTGTCCCAGGAAGTCTATGAAGCCGTGTCTAGTAGGACCTTTCTAATAAATGTGTTGCGCCCCATATTTATAATTTAGGGACTACATGGGTATTTAGGAATTTGACCTTCTTTCATAATATAGATTGTGCGATACAGCTAAGTCATAGAAAGTTAATTCTGACTCAAACTCTTTTTTCATTTGTGATTCAGATCATGTCTAGTACTGACAAGGATAAAGAAGGCCCGAGGTCCATTGCTAGTACTACTCTGGAGGCATCCAATTTAGAGCAGTCCCAACTAGTAGGTGATCAGACCAGCGGTCAGCAGAGCTTGCCATGTCCTATGCCTCCAGGTCCTCAGATTCTCATGACAGAAGGAGCTACATGAGTTCCTACACCTCCAATAGTACCAACGATAGTTCATTTACCGCTTGTACCACCACCAGGTGCCTCAGAGCAAGATCTTAGAGAGGCAATACAATTACTCACTCAGTTGGTAGTAGCTCAGGTCCAAAGACAAAATGCAGCTGCACCTAATACGGTTTGGGAAGAGGCAGCTGGATCCATAGTACGTGATTTCCTCCATATGAATCCCCAGTATTCACAGGATCTAGGGTGACAAAGGACCCACAACGGTTTATCGGTGAGATCAATAGAATTCTTAGGGTCATGCATATCTATGATACTGAGGCAGTTGAATTTGCCTCCTATCAGCTGAAAGATGTTGCCATTGCTTGGTACGAGATGTGAGTGGACTCTAGGGGACAAAATGCTCCTCTAACAATTTGGAAGGAGTTCTCTAAGGCCTTTATGGAGCACTTTCTTCCATTAGAGCTTAGGGAAGTGAGGGTTGATGAATTTTTAAACTTTCGACAGAATAACCTTAGCGCCAGGGAGTATTGTATGTGATTCACTCAATTGGCTAGATTTGCTCCTGAGATGGTTAGCACCCAAAATTCAAGGATGCATCGCTTCACTGGTGGACTTGGAGATCATTTGATTGGTTCTTGCACCATTGCTGCATTAAATCGAGATATGGATATTGAAAGACTTATGGCACATGCTCAGCTTCTGTATGCAAAATCGTAGGGCTGAGAGAGATAGGGAACAAAATAAGAGGGCTAGGAGTGCTGGAATATTTCAGGGAGATGCTAGAACTTACTCCAGTAGAGGTCCTCCCAGACAGGCTCAATCACTAGACCGCTCTACTGCTTGTGCCCCAACTCAGTCATCGAGACCCAAGCAGGAGCAGACTCAGACCTCAAGGGCACCTAATTCCCACTATCAGAGAGGTACTAGTCGAGGACTACCACCTCGACCTACTTGCAGGCACTGTGGCCGATCTCACTTGGGAGAGTGTCGATATGGATTTACCGCTTGCTATGGGTGTAGAGTTGAGGGTCATAAGATACATGATTGTCCCAAGCTTCGAGTGGAGGGTAGATGTGAAGATGTGATAGGCCATAATATACTGGCTCTGCAGGAGCATCCTCACCATCACCGCCTTCTTCATCACGTGGCCCTCAACCACTAGCAGGGAGAGGTACAGACAGGGGTAGAGAATCTAGTTCTGGAGCTGGCCCAAATCGGATATATGCACTAGCAGGTCGTTAGGATTCAGATATAACCCCAGATGTGGTTACAGGTACCTTATCTATTTTCTCTTATGATGTATATACATTGATAGACCCAGGGGCTACCCTATCATATGTTACTCCATTTTTTGCTAAGAAATTTGGAGTAGAGCCAGAGTTATTACATGAGCCATTTACAATAGTCACTCCGGTAGGAGAATCTGTTATAGCTAGAAGGGTCTATTATGGGTGCCTGGTAACAATATGTAGCTGTGACACATTGTCAAATTTTATAAAGCTAGAAATGGTTTATTTTGATGTCATTATGGGCATGGATTGGTTGTCGTTTTGTTATGCAACAGTTGATTGTCAAGCCAAAGTTGCTCGATTCTATTTCCTGGGTGAAATAGTCCTAGAGTGGAAAGGTAATGCTATGATGCCTAGAGTAATGTTTATTTCTTATATTAATGCACAAAAGTTTATAGACAAAGGGTGTTTATATTACCTTGTCCATGTAATAGACCTTCAAGCTGAGAAACAGATGGCGACTCTTCACTCAGTGCCCGTTGTGAATGAATATCCAGATATGTTTCCTGACGAACTTCCTGGACTACCTCCAATTAGAGAGATTAATTTTGGTATTGACATAGATCCCGGTACCCAGCCTATATCCATTCCTCCTTATAGAATGGCGCCAATAGAATTGAAAGAGCTAGAGGAGAAGCTGAAAGATTTGCTTGACAAAGGTTTCATTCGGCCTAGCATATCGCCTTGGGGTGCTCCAGTACTATTTGTACACAAGAAGGATGGAACGATGCGGATGTGTATAGATTACAGACAACTTAATAAAGTGACGATAAAGAACAAATACCCCTTTCCAAGGATAGATGATCTATTTGATCAGTTGCAAGGAACTAACTGCTTTTCAAAGATTGACTTGAGATCCGAATATCATCACCTGAAGATTCGAGAAGTAGATATTTCCAAAACAACTTTTCGAACGAGATATGGACACTTTGAGTTCCTTGTCATGTCATTTGGACTAACAAATGCTCCAACAACTTTTATGGATATGATGAATAGGGT
The DNA here is from genome assembly GCA_029582685.1 of Solanum piurae. NCBI lineage: Eukaryota > Viridiplantae > Streptophyta > Magnoliopsida > Solanales > Solanaceae > Solanum > Solanum piurae. The sequence continues at coordinate 31,164 of JAJOOO010006247.1, forward strand.
TTTCAAACCCTTTCTTGATATGTATGTGATTGTATTTGTAAATGACATCTTGATATATTCACGTGATGTCAGAGAACATGCAAATCACCTGAGAGTTGTCCTACAAACACTCAAAGTGCACCAACTATATGCCAAGTTCTCTAAATGTGAAAATTGGATGAACTCTATGGCTTTTCTTGGCCATGTTGTCTCTGGTGAAAGCATTAGAGTAGACTCCCAAGATATTGAGGCTGTAAAGAGTTGGCCTCTCCTACTACTCCGACGGAGGTGCGTAGTTTCTTGGGACTTGATGGATATTACCATAGGTTTGTAGAGGGCTTCTCCTCTATTTCTGCACTATTGACCAAGTTGACGCAGAAGGCAGTGAAGTTCCAGTGGTCCGATGTGTGTGAGAAAAGCTTTCAAGAGCTGAAAGATAGATTGACTAAGGCTCCAGTATTGCCCTTACCAGAGGGCACAGAAAGGTATGCAGTTTATTGTGATGCTTTAGGCATTGGCCTAAGGTACGTCTTAATGTGGTAAGGAAAGGTGATAGCATACGCTTCTCGACAATTGAAGAAACACGAACAAAACTACCTCACTCTTGATTTGGAGCTTGCTGCAGTGGTATTTGCGTTTAAGATTTGGCGACACTATTTGTATGGGGTACATGTTGATATATTTACAGATCATAAGAGTCTCCAATCTTTTTTCAAGCAAAAAGATTTGAATATCAGGCAGAGAAGGTGGCTAGAGTTGTTGAAGGACTATGATGTGAACATCCTCTACCACCCAGGTAAAGCTAACGTGGTACCATATGCTCTTAGTCGACTATCTATGGTCAGTCTAGTACATTTACCATGTGTACAACAGGAAGTAGTATGAGATATTCACAAATTAGCCAGCCTGGGAGTCTGACTTCTTGAAGCCGAAGATGGAGGCGTAGTCGTGCAGAATACTACCGAATTATCATTAGTGGCATTGGTGAAAGAAAAATAGTGCGATGACCCAATATTTCTATAGTATAGAGAAGGGATTCATGAGCACCAAATTACTGCATTCGATTTAGCAGAAAATGGCACCTTGAGATGCCAAGGCAGACTATGTGTTCCAAATATAGATGGGTTCATGTAGAAAATTATGGATGAAGCACATTATTCCCGATACTTAATTCATTGATGCTCCACAAAAATGTATCATTCCATTAAGGAGGTCTACTCGTGGAATGACATGAAAAGGAATATTGCGGAATACGTGGCACAATGCTCCAATTGCCAACAAGTTAAAGCAGAACATTAGAGGCCTAGTGGCCTAGCTCATACTATGGACATTCCAATATGAAAATGGGAGGCTATTAATATGGATTTGATTACAGGTTTTCCTTTCTCTTTTAAGAGACATGGTTCCATCTGGATGATAATTGATCGGTTGACGAAATCAGCCCACGTATTGCTAGTTAAATCCAGCAGCACTACCAAAGAATATGCCAAGCTATATGTAAGAGAAGTTGTTCGCTTGCATGGGCCTCCACTATCTATTATTTCAGATAAAGGTGCCCAATTTATGGCACATTTATGGAGATCATTCCAGAAGAGTTTGGGCACACAGGTGAACCTTAGCACTGCATTTCACCCACAAACAGACGGCTAAGTAGAACGCATCAAACACTCAAAGATATGTTGAGAGAATGTGTTTTAGACTTTAAAGGTAATTGGGATGATCATATACCCTTGATAGAATTTGCGTACAATAATAGTTATCATTCAAGCATTGGCATGGCTCCATTTGAAGCCCTTTATGGGCATCAGTGCAGATCGCCTATTGGTTGGTTTGAAGTAGGTGAAACTCAAATATTAGGACCATACCTTTTTCACTAAACCGTTGAAAAAGTAAAGTTGATAAAAGAGCGACTAAAAATGGCTAAGATCCGACAAAAATCATATGCAAATGTACACCGTAGTGACATAGAGTTCTAGGTTGAATTCTGGGTATTCTTGAAGGTATCCCCTATGAAGGGCGTTATGAGATTTGTGAGGAAAGGTAAGTTGAGCCCCAGGTATATTGGGCCATATAAAGTTATACGTAGAGTTGGCCAGGTAGCCTATGAGGTGGATTTGTCTTGAGAGTTAGTTGCAGTACACCCGATCTTCCATGTGTCGATGTTACACAAATGCTTGGGAGATCCTACATAGGTTATTCCCATAGAAGGTATGAAACTCTCAAAACACTTCTTTTATGAGGAAGTCCCAGTGGCAATATTGGACCGACATGTTACGAAGTTGAGGAAAAAAGACGTAGCATCAGTCAAAGTACTTTGGAGAAGTCAGAATATAGAAGAAGCCACATGGGAAGAAGAGGCTGACATGAGGGCCAAGCATCCCTACTTATTTCAGTTGTCACACAAAAGTTCTTAAAGTCATAACTCCTCTCATTTGAGTATCAGTTTTGCCCGTACTTTGTAGTATTGTTTTATTATATGTTATCTGTTCAGGTACTTAATACAGACACCACATGTTCCTCATATTTGAAACATCCACAGTATAAGGTATATTATATTAGTTAGTGTAGTTTTCATTCGTATAAGTCCAAGCATAGCCTAGTGAATATCTGTTGTATATTATTATATGGTGATGCTTAGTGAAGCATTTTGTGTGTATTTTGGTTGGCTGACAGGTCTTGGATAGGCCTGTTTACAAAGGAAACTTTGCCAAAAATTTTTTAAAAAAAATAAGAGATTTTGAATCATCTTAAGCATCTGCCTTCATTCGAGGACGAATGATCCAAATGGGGGATAATGTAATATCCCATAACTTAAAATACATTTGCAATTCGTAAACACCAATGCATAGATGTGATATCGGGGGAGGTATATCATTGAAAATGGTTAAGCATACCATGTAACCCTTATATTTAGTCATTTGAAGGGTTAAACAATTTTTTTAGGCCAAAGATATAATTAAAGAAAAGATTCAAGTTTAAAGGTTCATTGTGGAGGAATACTACAAATGATATCCTAATATATAATGAGTTAGATGGCCTACAAACTATCCAATTAAAGGTATTTTAGTCTATTTTCCATCAAAACAAACCGCTCATTAAAACAATAACGGAGTAAAAAGTTATGTTCATTCTACAACAGATGTGCGCACTGCCCAATCACTGCGGGACATGTGACACTTTAGAGAAAGTCGACCAAACTTGTTGTTTTATATTAGAAGTTTGGGATATACTTTCTCATATACTCAAGAACGTGTAAGGACTGGTTTCAAATTATTTTTTCAAGTTTTTCTCAGCTGCAATCCTCCAAAGCTTAAGGTAAGTTGGTTTCTTCAAGAATCAAGTGTCTTCCTCTCCATAGATCTATATATATACTTAGCAAAATGTTTTATTGAAGGAAAAAGTATTTTTCTTGGAGAATAGAAAAGGGCAGGGGCTGCTTTTCTTGGATATATAGGTATGACTCCTCTTCCATCTTCATAAATAGTATTCCAAGGATGTTTTAAGTATAATTTGCGGGTAGGATTCACGGGATAGTGATAGGAAGCTGTGAGTCCATGTTTTACCTATTGTATTTGATGTTTTGGTGAGGAGGGAGTTTGTAGAAGGTTGTGTTGGCTATTGTTTTGACCAAATGAGGTTGTATTATGGAAGTAAGCTGGTTACAATGAAACAGAAGGTGAGGTATAGAGAACACAACTCTTATGGTTCTTGAAATTTTGTTGCTCACCAAGTATTTGATTAAATGCCTAAGTCGCTAAGAATATGTTATAGCTGGTTATATGAACTCCTATTATTTTAATTTATGGCATTCGTTCTCTACCAACTTAAACTATGAGCTTATAAAGGAATTTGACATTGTTAACAAGGAACCCGTGCAATGGTGATTGGAGGCCATGAGTTTTACTTTTATGTTAAGTGTGGATGATTAAGGGGGACTGGTTCTTTATGGTTAAAGGATTGCGGAGTAATACTGAACATGTAAATAAGTCATAAGCCTACTTGGAAAGTAGAGAAAGAGAAGGGTGTGGTGATACACCATTCATCTATGGTAATTGTTGAGATTGTCGCTTGCGAATTATTATTGTGTTTTTGGCATTGTTGTGACTCTTGATTAGTTTCTTGTACTATTCTTTTATTTAATAGATAAAGTTGTCAGCAAAGGAGTTTGATGACGTAAGATAGTAAGTCCCGAAGTAAGGTATGTACAGATAAAACCTATTTTGCCTTTAAGGCACGACCTAAACTCGCATGTTCTTTCGATAAATTTCACAAGAGAATCTACGATTCTTGAAAGAAAGTTATCCTATTTTATAAACCCTCTCATGTTGAGTCCTAAATCTATAGAGTTACAGTACTCTTCAAGGAAGCAATATATTTCACACAACTACATTTGTCTACAGTTGAAACTCTTATAAGTTAGAGGTGTACATGTTGCATAAATTTAAAGAAAGCAGCCAGCCACAGACTGTTCGTAAGTGTATAGGTCACAAGATATATGATTCTCAAGCTAAAGAAAGTAATCACGAATTGTATCACGAGCTATGTGATTAATGAATTAATTATTATAAATAATTGCAAGCAGTTGAGATTATAAACTACTCTGCAGCGTGGGGTGGGTATATTTAGGGCTACTATGTGCAACGCTACACTGTGCACATAATTCAGATATAGTAAGCTGGAGTTTCCCGTCTTGGATTCACCTGACTGATACAGGGCTGCGATCAGACCTTACAGGAGCCCTGGGGGACGTACCATGATAGAACTCATTACTAGACTATGAGATTTCATGCATGGTCGTGACAGTGAGCTACAAATGCCATACAGGGTTCACTAATCGCCGTCAGTAGGCCATCATGTGATTCCCTGACAGTTAGTCTTACAAAGAGAAACGAAGAGATTTAATGAAGTAAAGATATCACTTAGGTAAATTATAGGGATTATATATTTAAATGACTAAACCATGAAACGTTATATGAGGACCCTTGAGGTTGGTCACAATTTTAGTTATGGATTATGTCTCCTGCGTATATATGCTCAGATTTTCCTATCTTGATATTTGATGCATTTTAGTATTTATATCTACTGACGTCCCTATTATTTTGGCGTTTCATTTGTATCACTACATGCTCAGGTACTCAGGACAACAAACTTTTCCAGTAGACTAGAGACTTCCAGTTTAGCAGTTGGTAAGCTCCACCTTTACCTGGAGCTATCAGATATTTAGAGCCTATATTTTGCTACGTATGTACATATATCAGAATGGTATGTCGGGGCTCTATCCCGACTAGTTATCAGATTCTCAGAGGCATACTCTTTTGAGGCTTCGTAGACTTAGTTTTGTTTCTGTTGTAAAGTAGCCCAACAAGCTCTTTTTTATCTATGTTTTATTATGTGTCTTCATATAGGTTCCGCTGCTTATGAATCTTCATCTTTAGCATGATATTAGTAAGATAATTAGCAGGTGCTTATGTATATCCTTTATGTCCACCCCTTTCTAGTTAGGGGTGTGACACAGACCGATGAACTGTGGATGGACCGACGGTCCGTTCTGGCCAACCGTCGATGGGGTTTTGGGAATTGAAAACTGGATTCTGACCTACGGCCCTGGACCACAGACCATGGTCTGACCTACGACCCGTAAGTCCTGTCGTAGGTCTGGACTTAGAATAATTCCCTGGGGAGTTCAGGGACTGAAGTTGGGGGCTAACCCACGGCCCTGGACCACGGACCATACTGACCTACGGTCCGTAGGTCCCGGCTTAGGTGGACCCTTAGCTGGATTTTTGGGCTGTTTCTGTGGAGGGCTGCAATTGGACATCCACGGACCATCGGAACAAACCATGGGTCACCCTATGGTCCTTGAGTGGTGCCAGTCGGTGGCACTTGTAACTTCTGAAAAGTATACATTTGGTTTTCTAGGATACGGGGTGTTACATAAAATGTTTCTTCTAACTTTTCATATATTTTCTCCATTATAAAATATCCAGGAAAGGCTGCTACAAATGCACCATAATACCAACATGTATCAAGAAAAAAAGAAAATAAATTAAGTACTACTCCCTCCGTCCCATTTTATGCGAGGTAGTTTGATTCGACACAGAGTTTAAGAAAGAAAGGAAGACTTTTAAAACTTGTGGTCCAAAATGAATGGTAGAAATTTGTGTGGCTGTAGATCATTTCATTAAGGGTAAAATAGACATTTTATAGTTAAATTATTACTTAATATAGAAATGTGTCATTCATTTTAGGACTGACGAAAAAGGAAAGTAAGTCACATAAATTGGGACAGAGGGATTAATAGAGAAAAACACACAAAAAATAAAAAATCATATGCAATTTCTTATTGTGGCATCAACAAGCTTTATCTTCAAATGTGCATCTAAGACCTTTCCAAAATATGCATCACTAAAGTAATCAATACCTTTCTTTTTAAATAAAATTCTATTATCTCTTGGTAAATTGGTATAAGCTCAGCCTATGCTGCTACCACTTCACGAACACAATTATCATTCAAAGCTGCAAGCTTCGAATCATACACATAAATACATCTGTCTTTAATAGTGGAGACACCTAATGCTAGCGACTCCTTATATGAATTGACTTAACACATCATCAACTGTCTGCCAAGGAACATTGACATCCATAACAAAGTCAAGAATGTACACAATTACCATATGATCCTGGAAAGCACACTTTTATATTTCTTATTTTGAACAAATTTTGTATGCAAATCAATCAACTCATTGTGAATAGAAAATTAGTTGTGGTGAACTTCACTTTAACATTAGGACCATATTTTCTCTTCTTACTCAAGTAATAGAAGATTATATCAAGGTGCTGAACATAACAAAATACAAAGCACATAATCATATACAAGAAAGTATACACAATTTATATAGTATTATACATAGGCTATTCAATATTATACATTGACTATACATTATGATACACTAAAAAATTGTATATAGATCAACTATACATGAAATATACAATAATTATGCATGAAATATACACTAAAGTAGATGCATATGACATACCTATACATAAACTACACTTTAAGTATATAGTCTTGAAACTATCTGGTCATTATGGGTAGTCTGATGGTGAATGAAATGGGTCAAAAAACTTCTTGGGTAGTAACATAAAAATTCTATGCTAGGCTTGTAATACCTAAGGAGATTGAAAAGTCAAGTTGGAAAGGAAAAATGCAGAAAATTTCACTGAAGCAGGTTCTACGAGTTCTACCTACTGACCGTAGGAAGGAATTCGTAGGCCTGGAGTTGGGTTTTTGGAATTTCAAGTTTCTGAAGTTTGACCTACGAGTGAACATGATGGGTCGTTGTTTAGACTATGAGTCGTAGATGGGTTCTGTAGAAAGGTCCCAAACGTAGTAAAATTTTGGACTTGAACTTATGTTCTACGGATGAGGTCTACGGACAGTAGGGATTTTGACGGACAGTAGAAAGGTCTCATTGAAAGTAAGGTGAATTTTGGGTTTCTGAAACTGGTTCTACGATTGACCAGTATGGGCCGTAGAAAGTTCTATGAACCATAGGAACAAACCGTAGGTCCGTCCGACAGTTATTTTTAAGGATATTTGGATCTTTTTCTATGCATTTAATGCCTATACTATGTCGTTTTGACCCTAATTTTAAGTCCTATAACTACCCGTTTATTCCTAAATCTACCCAAAACCCTTTCATTCTCTCAAATTCTCAAATCTCATCCAAGTTCATCCCCTCCAAATTCTCTCAAGCTTCAAAGGAGAAATCTAGGATTCAAGCTTCAAGTCTCCCATTTTCCCCATTGATTTTGGGCTTAAATCATCGAGGTATGTGGGAATTCATTAATGGGTGAGTTCCAAGAGATTTCAATTCTCCAATTCAATATCATCAAGATTGACTAGGTTTACATCCAATTCTCTATGGTTCTTAATTGTTATGATTCAATTGCTTGATTTTGATCTTGTTATGAATGATCAGATTCAATCACACATTTTCTAATTGATTTCATATGGACCCATACATTATTCATGATTATGAATATGAATTTATGAAGATATGAGTTTATGAAGAAAGTTATGAACTTAAGAATGGTGATTTATGAAAATTTATGCATGATTAATGAAAAAGATGTTTTATGATCTAAAGGTTGCTTTTGTGATAAGCATCAATGAAGTTGTGAAAGGTTTTCTCACATATAAAGAATCATGATTTGGTGAAAGGTTTTCTTACACATGCATGATTCATGATTTGAGGAGCTACTCTATGATGATTTAATCTTGGATTAGTAACTAAATTGTGCTTTTCCATTTATGTTTTATGTTTATAAAAATGATTATTCTGTTGGGATTTAACTTATCACCGAGAGAACTTTGAAGTGGAGGCTCAAATAGGATAGTCTCTAGTAGCTACCTATAGTTCCAAACTACGTGCCCCCATAGAATTTTTTGAAATAACCTAGCTAGTGGATCCACAAATAGCATATGAATCATGCTACATAGTTCTACATTAGCAAGTAGACTTTCCCTTCTCGATGTGGTAGTTACATCGGATTCCATGTTATTGCTCACATGGTTTATTATCGATTAAAGTTAATATCCCACAAAATGAACTAAAGTTACTTCAAAGGTTTTATGAAGCTTTCGTTATGATTTAAGATGCATTGACCATATTTATGATTTATGATTCTTCTTTAAAAGGTATTACTATGCTTTCGCTTGATCATGCATATCATATTTTCCCTTATATCCCCTTATGATCATGTTTTACATTTTTATACATATCCCTCATACTTAATACACTTCATGAACTAATGCATATTTGTGCCTACATTGTTTCATAGTGTATGTTTGACGTTTCTCCTCTCGCTTGGCTAGTTGATTGATCGATCGTTGAAGACTTAGTTAATCTTTATATTTTTTGGATCATGCCACCTTTACTATCTTTCTTATGTATTTAGTTTTCATATTTTGTACATGGTGTATGGGTTATACCCCGACCACTTCTTTTGATGTATTAGATTGACTTGTCAAGAAAGTGAGTAGATTTCCTCTTTTATGTCAAACTCTTTCATTATATGAGATTCTCTACATTTGTCTAGTTTATTGTGTATATGTATGTGAAGTGGCTTGTGTAGGGTCTTCCGGGTTCTTATACGTCATGACACGTCTAAGGTGTACTTTGAGTCATGACAAATTTGGTATTTAGAACACAAGGTTTTAGAAAAGGTACTAGGATATCTGACAAACCGCGTTGAGTAGAGTCTTGTTCATGAGTGTGAAGAATGCCACATTTATGAATAGGAAGCCACAAAATATTTAGGAAACGTCACTTCTTTCATTACTCTAAAGTCGTGCCATAAAATCTATCTCTTTAAAGATACTTCTCCTAAATCTTGTCTGATGCTTTTTAGGATATGACCCCTCTAATAGCTTATGTGAGAAGGAATGCGGGTGAGAATGTAGAACTTGAGGTTCCTCAAGTTCTAATTGACCCTTTTACCGAGCAAGTGACTCATGCCGAATTGTAAGCCACTTTTCAAGTATTGGATCAATTTATGATGACCCAAGAAAATAGAGAAGTTGTTGCTTCCATGAACCCAAATGTGGGTACGGTGGCGACAAGGATAAGAGACTTCACTAGGATGAATCCTCCGTAGTTCCATGGTTCCAAGGTTTATGGGGATCCTCAAGATTTCAATGGCGAGGTGTATAAGATAGTGGGAATTATGGGATTGTCTACGGTAGAGAAGGAAGAATTGAATTCTTATCAACTTAAAGGTGTTGCTCAAGTTTGGTTTGAACAATGGATGGTTTAGAGGGTCGTTAATGTGGGTCCTCTTGATTGGAAAAAATTCAAGGGAACTTTTCTTGACCTCTTCTTTCTTCTTGAGATGAAGGAGGCAAAGGTGCTTGAGTTCATTAATCCCCGATAAGGGAATATGAGTGTGAAAGAGTATGCTTTGAACTTCACTCAATTGGCTAAGTACACTCCAACTATGGTTGTCGACTCTAGGGCAAGGATGAGTAAGCTTATGTCAGATATTTATGAGTTGGTTGTCAAAGAATGCCGAACTGCCATGTTGATTAAGAAAATGAATATATCCTATTTGATGATAAATTCCCAACAAATTGAAGAGAAAAAGCTCAAGTAAATTGAAAGTGAGTCCAAGAGGGCAAGGACCGGTGATCGTGACTATTCAAGGTCCGGTGGACATGTGCGTCTTCAATTCTGGCAAAAGTTTTTTGGTCAAGGTTCTTCCAATGCTCCTACCTCTAAGTTCAACAAAAACAGGGTGTCAAACCCTAAGCCTCAAGGTGGTGGTTGTCATGGATCTTCTATTCCCATTTTCCAAAAGGTGTCGTACGAGTCACTCGAGAAAATATTTAGCAGGTTCAACTGGTTGTTTTGGTTGTGGAAAAGGTGGTAACAAAGTGAGGGATTATCCATTGAAAGCTAGCAAGGGTAAGGATAGTAGGCAAACTCAGCCTAGTGGTTCTGGTTTAGGTGCTCCTTGTCAGAATATATTATATGATCTTCAGAATCTATAGGATCATGAGGGTTCCCCCGACGTGGTGACTAGTATGTTGAAAGTCTTTCATTATGATGTGTATTCTCTACTTGATCTGGGTGCTATGTTATATATTGTTACTCCTAATGTGGCTATGATATTTGATGTTGGTCCCGAAATCCTTTCTAATCCTTTTCATTTCTCTACTCCCATTGGTGATTCTATTGTTGCTAAAAGTATTTATAGAAATTGTCCTATTTCTAATTCTCATAAAGTCACTCATGTTGATCATGTAGATCTTGATATGTTAGAATTTTAATTTTATTTGTGGGATTGATTAGTTGCATGCATGTTATGCATTCATAGGTTGTAGGACTTGATTGGTCACATTCAAGGTTCCGAACGAACCTATCATGTCATGAGAAGGGGGGAATTGTGTCTTAAAGGGTCACTTTATATCTTGCCTAAATGATAGGAAGATGATCTCTAAGGGTTGCATGTATCATCTTATTCGAGTTAGGGATACAGATTGTAATATCCCTAATCTTGAGTTAGTTTTGATTGTAAATGAGTTTTCAAAAGTGTTTCCCAATAATTTTTCGGTGTTCCTCCCAAAGGGGAAATAAACCTTCTCCGTGATACACAACCTATCTCTATTCCTCCTTATCGTATGGCCTCAATAAAACTTAAGGAATTAAAGGCTTAATTGAAGGATTTGTTGGATAAGAGTTTTATTAGACCGAATATCTCACCATGGGATCTCTTATGATGTTTGTTTGGAAGAATGATGGTTCCCTCTGAATGTTCATTGACTCTCGGCAATTGAATAAAATTATCATAAAGAATAAGTATCATATTCGAAGGATAAATGACTTATTTGATCAACTCCAAGGAGTGAGTTACTTCTCTAAGATTGACCTTCGATCGGGTTATCACCAATTGAGGGTGAAGTAGAGTGACATTCCAAAGATGGATTTTTGAACTCGGTATGGTTACTATGAATTTTTGGTGATTTCTTTTTGTTTGAATAATGCCCTGGCGGTGTTCATGGATTTGATGAATAGGATTTTCAAGCAATATCTGACATGTTTGTGATTGTGTTTATTGATGATATTTTGATTTACTCTCGAAGTAAAAATGAACATGTTTAGCATTTGAGGATTATGTTGCAAATTCTCAAGGATCAGGAACTATATGCTAAGTTTAGCTAGTTTAAGTTTTGGTTGAGGTCCATGGCTTTCCTTGGCCATATTCTCTGTAGCGAAGGTATTCAAGTTGATCATAAGAAAACTAAGGCGGTTAAGAATTGGCCTAGACCTTTGTCTGCTTCAGATATACGAAGTTTCTTGAGTTTTGGCGGTTACTATAAAAGGTTCGTGGAAGGATTTTCCTTTATTGATTTGCCATTGACGATATTGACTAAAAATAAGGTTAATTTCCTATGGTAGGAAACTTGCAACAAGAGTTTCCAAGAATTGAAGGATAGACTCACTACAATCCCTATTTTGACATTACCAAAAGGATCGGATGGTTTGGTGGTTTATTGTGATGCTTCATGGATTAGACTTGGTTGTGTTTTGATGCAACATAGAAAAGTCATTGCTTACACTTCAAGCAATTGAAGGTGCACGAAAAGAATTATCCGACTCATGATTTAGAGTTAGTGGCGATAGTATTTGCCCTAATTATTTGGAGGCATTACCTATATGGTATTCATGTATATGTGTTTACCGACCACAAGAGTTTGAAATATGTGTTCACTCAAAAGGATTTGAATCTTCGCCAAAGGAGATGACGTTATTGAAGGATTATGACATGAATGTTCTCTACCATCCGAAAAAATGGATGCTCATAGTTGACTTAATGATTAGTGTTGCTCATGTTGAGGATGGTAAGAAGGATTTAGTCCACGATGTTCATAGGATGACCCATTTAGGTGTTTTCTTGGTTGATTCTAATGAAGGTGGTGTCATTGTTTATAACGGTCTGAATCGTCTTTTGTATCGGATATGAAGGCTAAGAAAGATCTTGATCCGGTATTAGTTGACTTGAATAAGTTGGTTTCGGAAAAAAGCCATTGAGGCTTTTTCCTAAGGGGAAGATGGAATCCTTCAGTATCAAAGTCGGTTATGTGTTCTGAATATTGATGAGTTGAGAAATCAAATTCTGACAGAAGCTCATAGTTCTTGATATTCTATCACTCGAGAGACACCTAGATGTACTATGATTTGTGGGAAGTCTATTGGTGGAATGGGATGAAGAAGGATATTGCAGAATTTATGGCTAAGTGTATGAATTGTCAACAAGTGAAGGTTGATCATCAGAAACCAGGTGATTTTTCTCAAAACATTAGTATCCCAACATGGAAGTGAGAAGATTTGAATATGAACTTCAATACGGGTTTACCACTCACTTATCGACAATTTAATTTGATTTAGATTATTATACACCGAATGATGAAATCAGCTCACTTTCTTCCTGTTAAGACTTCATTTTTAGCTGAAGAGTGTGCCATGTTTTATATTCAGGAAATGGTGAGGTTTCATGGAGTGCCTTTATCATAATCATTGATCGTGGCACTTAGTTTACGTCTTAGTTTTGGAAGTTGTTTCAAAAAGGTCTTGGCACTCAAGTGAAATTTAGCACAAATTTTTATGCTCAAACCGATGGAGAAGCCAAATGTACCATTTAGACTTTGGAAGATATTCTAAGGGCTTGTGTGATTAACTTCAAGGGTAATTGGGATGATCATTTGCCTGTGATTGAATTTGCTTATAATAATAGCTATCATTCTAGTATTGGAATGGCTCCATTTGAGTCTCTTTATGGTAGGGGGTGTAGATCTCATACTGATTGGTTTGAAGTTGGTGACGTTGCTTTGATATGACCTGAGATGGTACATGAGGCTATGGAAAATGTTCGACTTGTTCGCGAAAGGTTGAAAACGGTTCAAAGTTGACAAAAATCTTATGCCGATGTTAGAAGAAGAGAGCTTGAGTTTAAAAATTAATGATTGGGTCTACTTGAAAATTTCACCCATGATGTGTAGGGCTGGCCATTCGGTCGGTTTGGTTCGGTTTGTAAAATTTTGTTTGATTTTTCAATTTTCGATTTGATAAAAATTCTAACCGAAACCAAACTGAAATATATTTGGTTTAATTCTATTTTTGCAATTTTGGTTTGAATATCATCATTCTCAACCCTTTTTTTGTCATAAATAAACTTTCAAAATTGATTAGTTTTTTTTAAAAAAAAATTCAACATGATTTTAAGGATTGAGGGTTGTCGCAACGAGCTGTCAATCATCGATGATGAAACAATAACTGAGTATGAGAACAGAGAAGTGAGAACTGACACCGTCAGTCTGCTTTACACTTCACAGTGAAGCAAAGAGCTTGTGCGTGAGAACTGAGTTAGTGAACTTAGGGATTTATCTATTGGGCAATTGGGTGGGTGATAAATTTTCAATATGGGCCCTTTATTTTACTTTTTAATGGGCTGACATGTGGACTTTGGATGAATAATAAATGAGTTTAGGGTTTTGGATTGGGCATGTATTGGATTTGTATAAAATTATAAAAGTATGAAACAAAACTTATTTTTTCAGTTAACCAAAAAAATACATTAAAAATTGCAAATCGAACGGAATTACCAAATTTTTAAAATGTAAAACTAAAATCGACCTATCAAACCGAAATTGAATTTTAAAAAATTTCAGTTCGGTCGGTAATTTTTATTTGAACCAAATATGCCCAGCTCTAATGATGTCTATGATGAGGTTTCAGAAGAAAGGAAAACTTAGTCCCCATTATGTGGGTCCATATCAGATTTGAAGCGTATTAGCGAGGTTGCTTATGAGTTAGAGTTGGCTAAGTATTTAGCATCGGTACATTTGGTATTCCATGTCTCTTTGTAGAGAAGTGTGTTAGAAATCCGACATCTATTGTACATTTGGAAGGTTTGGGAGTCAAAGAAAATCTTTCTTATGAGGAGGTTCCAGTTGAGATTTTAGTCCGGCAAGTCTGGAAGTTGAGAAATAAAGAAGTTGCTTCTGTGAAGGTCCTTAGGAAGAATCAAATAGTTGAGGGTGCTACTTGGGAGACCGAAACCGATATAAGGTCCCGGTATCATCATATTTTTCCCTCCGCTCCTACACTAGCTTGAGGTTTAGCTCCTCGTGGTTCGTTCTTTCAGATTCATTCGTTTTAGTCATTCTCATGTTTCCATATACATGCATGTTCATAAAAACTTGATTTGATGTCATGATTTAGCTTAGGGTGATTCTTCATGTTTATGTGCATTATGATAAAATTGACATTCATGTTGGGTTATTAGTTTATCTCCTACTCTATTCATGCTAGATTGAGTCCCATTTGAGGAAGAATGTTCCTAAGGGGGAGATATTGTAACACAATCGAAGTTGGAAAGTTGATAAAGGAAAAAAATGCAGAAAATTCCTTAAGTAGAGGTCTACGAGACAGACCTACGGACTGTAGGAATTCCTACGGCCATAGTAATGGAACCATAGTATCAACCAAAACCTCTTCGCAGGAAAGGCTATCCTTTATACCAAGACTCTCCAATGGTATTATCAATGTCGAATCACCAACACATTTCTTCAACAAGGAGACATGGAAAGCCGGCTGCACTGATGCCAAGTCATTAGGTAATTCAAGTTCATAAGAAACTTTACCAATACGGCTCAAAATCAGGGCCCACATAACGGAGACTAAGCTTCCATTTCTTTCCAAACCTCATTGCACCCTTCATGGATGAAATTTTCAAATAGACCCAATCACTCACATCAAACTCAAGATCTCTTCTTCTAACATTGGCATAGGACTTTTGCCGCCTTTAAGCCATTTTCAACCTTTCTCTAATAAACCAAACTTTCTCCATAGCCTTATGTACCAACTTGGGGCCTATCAATGCAAATTCATCCACATCAAAGTAAACTATAGGAGATATATACCTCCTACCATATCGAGCTTTAAATGGAGCGATACCAATGCTTGAGTGATAACTATTATTGTAGGCAAATTCAATCAAAGATAAGTGCTTATCCCAATTACCCTTGAAGTCAATTACACAATATCTCAGCTTATCTTCCAAAGTTTGGATAGTACGCTTCTCTTGTCCATTGGTTTGCGGATGAAAGGCCATACTAAGCTTAACAGAGTACTAAGCCCCTTTTGGAAAGATTTCCAAACCTGAGAAGTGAATTGGTATCACGATCGGAGAAAATGGACAAGGGCACTCCATTCAACCTAACCATTTCTCTCAAGTACAACTTAGCATAGTCCTCCACCAAATAAGAAACCTTGACGGTAATGAAATGAGCTGATTTCTTCATACGAGCTATTATAACCAAAATCGAGTCATGGTGTCGCTGCGTGCGGGGTAAACCAACAATGAAGTTTATATTCAAATCTTCCCACTTCCAAGTAGGAATGCTAATATCTTCGGAAAAACATCCCGACTTTTGATGCTTAACTTTCACTTTCTCACTATTAGGACACTTAGCTACAAATTTCACAATATCCTTCTTCATTCCATTCTACCAATAGACCTTCCGCATGTCACGGTACATCTTGGTGTGATATCATCCATGTCAGCCTACTTGTACTAAAGTTGATGGGCTGCAATGAAAATTAAAAATATGTTTATCACGAAAGAGGTGTCCAAATTCAAGCCCAAAAGAAAGAAGATTGGGCCACACGAAGCCCAATAAAAGAGTCCAAAAAGCTGAACGATTAAAGTCAAAATTTCTTAATTTAAAAGTTTCCTAGTTTAAAGTTTTTGTAGTTAAAGTTTCCTAGTTTAAAAGTTTCCTAGTTTAAAATTTCCTAGTTATTAATTTCTTAAAAGCAGGATTTGAATCCCATTCTGTTTGGGATAGGTTTTCCCTATATATAGTGGTTGATTTTATTATTTAAAAAATAGACATGATTAATATTATTTGAGAGGTATATCTTATTTACACCTTTGTATGTGGTGACTATGGATTTATCTTACAACCTTATAAGAACGATTCTTTAAGAGGTAAGATTAATTCATAATTTGATATCTTTGGTTTCTATTCGTAAATTAAAGAAGGTGATTAGTCTTATACTAATTGTTGTCTCTAATTTCTTCGTAATAGGGGTCTAGATCACTTTTTACCTAAGTTATTGAATTGACTCTATTAGTATCATAATTAGTCTTAATCGGCTAATATTGAATACTAATATCAATTAGGGTTCTTAGCACTTTATCTTGAAATTGGGGATTTTATTCTTGAATTTCACATATCTTTCAATTTCTGTCTTTTATCTCTATAATTTTGCTTCCGCATTATTTTCTTGTTTATTCTGGTACCCCGATTCTTATCAAGTGGTATCAGAGCGGTTCTATCAAGGTTCCGTTCTTGATAATATTGAGAGTTTCAAAACAAAAATAAAAAAATTGTCTTTGTTGTAGTTGCTTAAGTTAAGCTACATATAAAAAAAATAATCCAAAAAAGAAAAACGAAGAAAGGTATTTCTTGAGAATTAAGGTATTTTTAAGAAACTTCGGATTTGTTTTGATTCTTGATTTTCTACCTCAAAGAGGAAAATCAAGAAGAGGGAAAATTATAAAAAAATTGTAATCCAAATTGGTCTTTTACTTATCTCATCAATTCCAATTCATCTAGGTATTTATAATTTTTTTCTTTCTACATCTTACTTCTAAAAGGTTGTTACTAATAGGGTTTATATATAAATCCTGAAGGATCTATCCAAATATAGTAATTTGAGTGGAAAAATCAAGAGAGGGTGAGATCAATAGAGAGAAGAAAAAAAGCCAAATTGAGAGATATTTATTTCTTTGATATTGTTTGAGATGTTTGAAACAAGTAAGGAAATTGAAGCTAAAACTCAAAAGGACATTAACTATGTTGATATGTTGATCAAACGATTGAAGGAGAAGAACGTCACCGTAGTTAATTTAAGGAGAGAACTACTTTCCATACAAGATGTGGGATAAATGGTAATATTTGCTCTATGATTATTGATAGTGAAAGTGGTACTAATGTGGTAAGTTCATACATTGTGGACAAGTTGAATCTTACATGTATTATACACACTACTTTTTATAAACAATGGTTGAATAATTTTGGTGAGCTTAAGGTGACTAAGCAATACATGATTTCTTTCTCCATTGGGAGATATTTCGATAATGGTCTTTGTGATGTCATTCCAATGCAATATTGTCACATCATGCTTGGCGGCCATGACAATTTAATAGGAATGCAATTCATGATAGAAGAAATAATAGAGTTTCTCTTGAGCTAAACAAAAGAAAATATACATTTGCACCTTTAACTCCAGCCCAAGTTTGTGAAGATCAGAAATGCATGAAAGAAGCAATGAAGAAATTTGAGAGAGAAAAGGGTGAGGGGAGAAAGGGAGTGCATTCTGACATCCCAAGAGAGGAAAAAGGAGAGGATATGCTATGTGAAGAGAATAGGATGCCAAGTGCGGAAAAAAGTAAGATCGAGAGAAAAGAAAAGAGAGATAGTCATCAGCATAAAAACAAGAAGGATGAAAGTGACGTAGAGAAAGAAAAACAAAAGAGTTGGAGTGAGGTTATTCCTTATTCTAACTATAACATTTCTACTTCTTCTTCTAGTTGTTTTGACTCTCTTATACGTACCTAAGGAAAAGTTTGCAGTGAAAAAATCATCATTGGATAAACTTAATCCTAAGGCGATCGATACTACATGTCCCATTGAACCAGTGGATGTTGATGAGAACGATAAAGGTAAAGAGAATTATTTTGGGTCTGTCCAAGATAAGGTTCATAACAAAAAGTTCAACAAGGCAATTGTGTATCTAACACCAATGAGAAAGGAAAAACGAGGTGATGTTATTCCTTTGCTACATAAGACCAAGTATGGTATGTATAATGTGTTTATTCACATTTTTGGTATTCCTAAAACACCTAAAGTCTTCTTGGAGGTAATGAACTACACTTTTAATTATTATGTTGGTGACTTACTTGATTTTGAGGATGATAATATTTTGTTATATAAAAAGTCACTAACTTCAATCGTCAAGTTAAATAAGAGTAATGTGAGCTCTTTTAAAATTGAGCATGGTATAGTTTATTGTGGATTCTCACTTGTTAAAAATAGGCGTGATGTTTGTGGGAGGAAGCTTGCGAATGAGTTTGATGATTTTTCCTCTCTTGTTCAAGTGTTTTTGTGTGATAACTTGTTGGAATATGATTCTTTATATGTAATGAGTCATAATTCTTCAAGTGTTGGTTAATGTGAGTTGAAAAGACACATGGTCACTATCTTATTTTTTTCCTACCATTGTTGCTTTCGAGTAATGGATGTTGTTTGCTAATGCACGTCTTCTTGATTTTGAGAGATTTAAATTCAAGGACGAATTGTTTTCAAGAAGAGGGGAATGATAGTATCCATGTCAGCCTACTTGTACTAAAGTTGATGGTCTTCAATGAAAAATCAAGAATATGTTTATCACGAAAGAGGTGTCCAAATTCAAACCCAAAAGAAAGAAGATTAGGCCACACGAAACCCAATAAAAGAGTCCAAAAAGCTGAACGCTTAAAGTCAAAATTTCTTAAGTTAAAAGTTTCTTATTTTAAAGTTTTCCTAGTTCAAAAAGTTTTCTAGTTTAAAGTTTTCCTAGTTTAAAGTTTTCCTAGTTTAAAGTTTCCTAGTTTAAAAGTTTCCTAGTTTAAAATTTCCTAGTTATTATTTCCATAAAAGTAGGATTTGAATCTCATTCTATTTGGGATAGGTTTTCCCTATATATAGTGGTTGATTTTGTTATCTTAAACATAGACATGATTAATATTATTTGAGAGGTATCTCTTCTTTACACCTTTGTATGTCGTGACAATGGATTTATCTTACAACCTTGTAAGAACGATTCTTTAAGAGGTAAGATTAGTTCTTAATTTGATATATTTGATTTCTATTTGTAAATTACAGAAGGTGATTAGTTTTATACTAATTATTGTCTCTAATTTCATCGTAATAGGGGTCTAGATCACTTTTGATCTAAGTTATTGAATTGACTCTATTAGTATCATAATTAGTCTTAATCTGCTAATATTATATACTAATATCAATTAGGGTTCTTAGCACTTTATCTTGAATTTGGGGATTTTATTCTTGAATTTCACATATCTTTTAATTTCTATCTTTTATCTCTATAATTTCGTTTCCGCATTATTTTCTTGTTTATTCTGGTAACTCGATTCTTATTATGGTGGCACTCGGGTGAATGCAATATCAGGAACTATGCGCTTCTGACAAGATTTTCCCTCTCAAGTTATCTACATTAGGAACACATAAACGACCTTCATATCGAAGTACTCCATCTCCCCCCCTTGGGAGAAAGCCTCAATAGATTTCTTAAGCACTGCTTTCTTCAACTCAATCAAGATCGGGTCAAGACCTTGTTTTACTTTCACTTTCGACACAAAAGACGATTATGAACCATTATGGACCATAACACCACCTTTGGTAGAGTCAACCAACCAAACACCCATTCGGCCCAATCTATGAACATCTCCAACAAACTCCTCCTTACTATCCCCAACATGAGCAACACTACCCATTGACAATCGACTAAGAGCATCTGCCACCACATTCGCTTTGCCGGGGTGATAGAGAACACTCATGTCATAGTCATTTAATAACTCAAGCCACCTTCTTTGGCTAAGATTTAGATCCTTCTGTTTAAACACATATTGCAAACTTTTGTGGTCGGTAAAGATATCAACATGAACACCATATAGTAATGCCTCCAAATTTTTAAAGCAAACACAACTTCCACTAGTTCTAAATCATGGGTAGGAGAGTTCTTTTCGTGCACCTTAAGTTTCCTTGAGGAATAGGCAATGACTTTCCCATTTTGCAAAAGGACGCATCCTAACCCAATTCTTGAAGAATAACAATAGAAAACAAACCCATCGGTTCCTTTCGGTAAAGTCAACACCGGAGCGGAAGAAAGTCTATCCTTCAATTCTTGAAAACTTTTCTCACAAACTTTCGACCATAAGAATTTGACTTTCTTTTTGGTCAATGCCGTCTATGGAGAGGCAATCGAAGAAAATCCTTCCACAAACCTTCTATTGTAATCGGCTAAACCCAAGAAACTTCTAATATCCGAATGGGATAGAGGTCTAGGCCAATTTTTAATGGCATCTGTATTCTTAGGATCTACCTCAATATCCTTTCCGGAAACAATGTGACCAAGGAAAGTCATTGATCTTAACCAAAACTCACACTTACTAAACTTTGCAAAGAGTTGTTGGTCCTTGAGGACTTCCAACACAATCCTCAAATGATCGGTGTGCTCATCTTCACTCCTTGAATAGATCAATATATCATCAATGAACACAATCACAAATATGTCGAGGTATTATCTAAACACCATATTCATCAAATCCATATATATGGACGGATCATTAGTCAAGCCAAAGAACATCACCAAAAACTCATAATGACCATATTGTGTTCGAAAAGCCGTTTTAGGAATATCATCTTCTCTCACCCTCAATTGGTGATAACTCGATCGAAGGTCAATCTTACAGAAGTAACTTGCTCCTTGTAGTTGATCAAACAAGTCATCTATCCTTGGAAGAGGATACTTATTCTTAATGGTATCCTTATTCAACTGACGGTAATCGATGCACATACGAAGAGAACCATATTTCTTTCGAACAAACAAAACTGGAGCCCCCCATGGAGAGATACTCGGTCGGATGAAACCCTTATCCAAAAAATCTTTCAGTTGCTCCTTTAATTCCTTAAGTTCTGCCGGATTCATTCAGTAAGGAGGAATAGAGATAGGTTGCACATCTGGAGAAGGTCAATACCGAAGTTTATTTCCCTTTCTGGAGGAACACCGAGTAGATCATTAGGAAAAACTTTCAAAAACTCATCAACAACGGAGACCGACTCAAGAGTAGGGGTTTCAAAATCCATATCCATCGCCCTAACTAGATGGTATAAGCAACCCTTAAAAATCATCTTTCTAGCTTTAAGACAAGAAACAAACTGACCTATTGGCATAAATTTTCCCCTTTCCACTCTAGGATAGGCTCATTTATAAACTGAAACCTGACCACTTGGGTTCTACAATCAATAGAAACATAACAAAAATAAAACCAGTCCATATAAAGGATAACATTGAAATTTAGCATATCAAGTTGTACAAGATCAACATGAGTGACTCTATGGGATAAGGAGACGGAACAATTTCTATAGACTCTCTTTGCCCCAATAGATTCACCGATAAGAGTAGTGACAAAAAAGGTCTAACAACACCTCCGAAATAACATCGAACCTCATTGCCACATATGGCGTCACAAAAGACAAGGTAGCATCGGGATTAAGTAAAGCATAAACATCAAGATGAAATAATTTCAACATACCGGTAACCACAACGGGAGAACCTTCTTGCTCATGATGAGTCGTTAGTGCATACAATTTGTTTTGCTTCTGACTCCCACTAGAATTTGACGAAGGATTGGGTTGAACACGTCATCGATTATATCCTTCAGTCTTAGCAACTGAGGTACAATATCTTATCTTGTGATCTATCTTTCCACAACCAAAATATGCATTAGTTCCAGCTAGACATCAACCCTCATGCTTCCTTCCATATTTAGCACAAGTAGACAATGAAGGTCCACTACCATTTCCTCCTTGAGGATTAGGGTTAGACACCCTATCTTTGTTGAACCTAGGAAGAGAATTAGAGGAGCCTTGATCGGGAAACCTTTGTCGAATGTTAGAACGACCATGTTCATCAAACCTTGAATGTGAAAATTCACCATCACCGACCCTTGCCTTCATTGTCTCCCTAGATCTTCCTTAAGTTTCTCTTCTTCTATTTGTTGAGCATGAACCATTAGACAATAAATGTCCATATCATTGATGAGCATGGCGGTATGACATTCCTAGACTACCATCTCGGACACTCCCAAAATGAACTTACTCATCCTTGCCCTAGGATCGACAACCATAGTAGGAGCATACCTAGACAATTGTGTGAACATCAAAGAATATTCCTTCACACTCATTTTTCCTTGAAGAAGGTTTATAAATTCAAGTACCTTTGTCTCCCTCATCTCAAGGGGAAAAAACCTATCAAGGAAAGCAACTTTAAAATTTTCCCAATCAACAGGACCCGCATCAGCCACCCTATCTTCCTTCCATTGATTGAACCAAACTTGAGAAAAACCCTTAAGTTGATAAGCAGATTATTCCGTCTTTTCCACTGACTTCACTCTGATGATCATCAATACATTGTACACCTCATCAATGAACTCTTGAGGATCTTCCTAAACTTTGGAAGCATGAAATTTCAGAGGATTCATTCTAGTGAAGTCCCTTACTCTCGATGCCGCCGTATCCAAATTTGGGTTTACAGGGACTACAACCTCCCCATTGGCTTGAGTTATAATGGCTTGGGCCAATACTTGAAAAACAGCCCTAAGCTCTGCATTAGTCATTTGCTCTACCAAAGGGTCGATCGAAACTTTAGGAGCTTGAGGAGGAGCTTCTCGTTCCACATTCTCATTTGCATTCCTCCTAACGTAAGCTTTTCGATGGGCCATATCCTGAAATGCATCATATATGGATTAGGAGAAGGACACATAGATTTACACTCTATCACACGACTTTAGAGTAATAAAAGAAGTGGAGTTTCCTAATCACCTTATAACTTCTTGTTCATAAATGTGGCGCGCTTCACACTCATGAACAAGACTATACTCGACGTGGCTTATGAGACATCCTAGGACCTTTCTAGACCTTGTGCTCTGAATACCAAGTTTGTCACGACCGATGTTACATGGCGTATAGGACCCCCGAGAGGCCCTACAAAAGCCATTTAGCATACATCATACAAGATAATAGATTGGAAACAGAGATCAAAAGACAGTTTTATATCGAAGAGTTTGACAAAATGTAGAGGAAGTCTGTGTCACGACTCAAGTTAGGAATGTGACCAGCGCTAAGGGGGAGAATCCCAAAGCAAGCCTTACCAAAATTCTACAGAAAATTGGACAGAGTTTCCTTTGTTTCTATGCCTATCATGATTTTTCCATGTTTTAGAAAATCACAACATAACTAATAGCAATTATAAGCCACAACCTAATACCCATTAATGATCTGATTGTCACACAATAAAACCAATTCAGCTCCAAATACGAAAAAGAAGTTCCAAACTAGTCACTTGGTTATAATATGAAAGACTAATCATGACTTAAATAAAAGGAATGACGAATGGAGCGACTCTAAGAGTTTTTAAAAAAACATAACAACCGGAGATCACCAAATGATACTAAATCACACTCTCTAGTTAATGAAATCCTCCTCAATACCACCTGAGTTCTCTATAAAAACAATTAGCGAGGAGTGAGACACTAGCCCAATGAGTAATAATACTTAAGCACAACCATTTGAATAGGGGTACAAGTCAGAAAACATGCTAGTATAATAATCATAATGAAGGAATAATGTTTTTTCAGAAACAATAACAATATTTAATCTTATGTGCCTTAAATAAACAAAATCAATGTAAATACTTAATAGTAAACTCAAAAAAACATTTCCATATCAAATCTTATAGCTGGGAGGTTTCCAAGGATGAATCATGTAATCAGTGTAGCCTTCTCTTTAAGAAGTAACCAATAACGGTGAACTCCTCATAAAGGAGTTAAATATTCATATCAGTAGATCCCTACTTGAGGGATATCACTAACAGTATACTAGTTCTACCTTCCCACTATCAAGGGCTTTATCGGTAATCTGTAACTACAAGGTGCACCAGGTCTATTGAACCTGCCGTTAGCTACGGGATTCATCAAGGTCTACTCTTATTTATATTTTTCTTGTAATCAGTAGAAGCATTTCAAAATCAAACAGAGCATTTAAATCTTATCAAATCATATCATTTCAAAGTTTAACAATCACCTGTCAAAATACTATTTCTCAAATAAATGTAAAACCTTTTCAATAACAGTAATCATATCTTGTAAGAATGAGATCATCTCAAATAATATTTTCAGTATCATATCCAGGAAAAGCCTTGTCCCATATTCAATTTCAAAACAATCGGTAACACATTTAATTTATAAACCATGTGAGAATCATGAAATTTGTGAAATACAAATTGTGATAAGATTACTACTCACAATACTTGTGCTGAAAATACCAATCTCTCCACTAGAGTAATCCGTATGAATCCCTTTGGTTAATCTATAATCACATTCATATTAATTTCGTGTTAACTTCTTCGTTCAAGGTAATTCATACTACATTAAAAACCCAGCCCTAGAGGTTTCATGAATGATTCGAAATTCATCCAGTCACCTAATTAGTGCTTTAATCACACAAAATAGCCTCTTCTTGATTTCTCCTTAAGTTGCTACCAGAATCTCTCGTTGATTCTTTGTTCCCTTGTTTTGTTTCCATCAAAACTCTTTCTGTATAGCTGATGCGTACCCTTTGTTTAAGACCCTTTTAATCGTTAATTGATTCCTTGTTTTAGGGCTACAACCCACTTTTCTTTTCTTTTCTTTTCTTTTTTTTTGCTAAAGACCAATATGCCCTTATTTAAATAAGGGGTATTACATTCTCCACACCTTATGAAATTCGGTCCCTGAATTTAAGTCATTTGTAAACCAAAATAGGTGTGGATACTTGACTGTTCATATTAGCTTCCAATTCTCAAGTGATTTCTTTCGCGACATGATTTTCTATAACACTTCCATGGAAAATTTCTCTCGAGGTGAATTATCTAACTTGCTTGTCAACAATAGCCATGGACTCTTTTTCATAAATTAAGTTCTTTTCAAGCCATTGAGTCAATACTTCAAGGACATGAGAGTAGTCTAATATACTCATTTTTAGCTTACATAGAACACAAACATTGGATGAATAACACTACTCCTACTTAGTCAAGTAATCTCATAAGGTCCTATTTATCTCGAGCTCAATTTACCTTCTCTTCTTTTTCCTTGTCTTACATAGCCTTTGCGCCTTCCTTGGAGGAACTCGTAGGGATGATTTAATGTCCAATTATGTACTCTAAAAGTCATTTCCCTTTATATGTATAAAACTGTCATCTATTGGAATTTACTATGAGTAACTTTTGTCTTATTAACTGGACCTTGTTCATAGTTTCTTGTACCAAGTCCGATCTCAAATTCAAATACATCATCCTTGTCAACTTGAAACCATTTAATGGAGAAACAACATCACCCACCATACACGGTTTCGTATAGACTCCTATGAAAGCTTGATTGGTAGTTATTAATGTAGTTAAATTTCACTATTGATAAGTAAACATCCAACTACATTTACAATCAAGAGTACAAGCTTTTAACATCCTCTAAGATTTGTTCAGTAAGCTTAGAATTTTTGTATGTCTACAAGTGAAATGCATTACTAAGATCTATTCATGTACCCAATATTTCTTGACGAATTTTCCAATAGCATGAAGTAAACAGTGATACTCAGTCCAATATGATGGATAATGGAACTCATGGAGTCTTAATCTTTTTGTTCATATAAATTTCTTTTGCAGATGTTCTCCATTTTATCACATTTTTGAACAGTAAGAAGTGTGCTGACTTTGTAAGCTGATCTACAAACACTCTCACAGAGTCAACCTCCAATGGTTCATGGTAGCTTGGTCATACAATCAATAGTAACTATTTTCGATTTCCATTTTGGAATCTCATATTGTAGTAGTAATATAGGTCGCTTATAATCATCTTTAACATGTTCACAAGTCAACCAACTAAAAATAAGTTAGAAATATATTTCTTTATGTGATCCCACCAGTACAATTGATTCCGGTGTCTTAGAAGATCCAGGATCTACCATGTATTAAGAGTTATAGCTTCATCATCTATGTTCAATCATTATAATCAGCCACTTAATCCAAAAGTGACATAATTGTCAATACTCATATCCATGTCTTTACTCACTGTAACCTTATTTCAATATTCACTTAATTCTCATGCTTGTATTAGGTGATCTCAATGTGCTCCACCAATAAAGACTTGGAACGTCTATGAGTTTCTCACACTAATTTGATAACCATTTCCTCGAGTGTGTGCACATCTTAGGTCAAAAATCTATTTGCAAGGGCTATATGTCAAATAGCCCATGGATTTGCTTCTCAATGCATTTGCCTTAGTATTGTCATTTTCCATATGAGACCAAATAGTAAATTTTATAGTCATCGAGTAGTTTCCTCCAGTTGTGAAAATTGAAGAATCAAAATTTTCTTTTGGAATATAAATACCAAGCTCTTGTAGTCTGTATAAATCTCGTTTGTTTCATTATATAAATAGCACATCTAAGCTTCTACAACAAGTACTATTGAGATTATCTTCAAATTATGAGTGGGGTGATTCCTCTTATGCTTATTCAACTGTCTTGAGGCATGATCACACGACCTTCCTAAATGAGAACACATCTTAATCCTTCCCTCAAAGCATCAAGGAGCAGTACAAATCCTCCCAAAACCTGACGAAAAGGCTACCACTATCTTGGTAGTCAAACATGTCTTGAGTTTTTAAATCTCTACTCTTATTTCGCCATCTACTGAAATTTCTCGCTCCCATTTTCTTCTTGTAACTTGGTCAGTAACATAACTATACTAGAGGAATACTCCACCAAACATTTGGGGTAGACTATCAAATGCTTCTATCTTTTCTGTATACATAATAATTCTAATTTTTTTATACACTTAAAATATTTGACATAACGTTGATATTCTTGTTATGTTCAAAATATATTCCGGAGATGGTCCTTGTGTTCATTCTAGCTATGAGAATACGTCTGGATATACTCAATAACCATTTGCACCAATCTTTCAAGCAATGTCTTGAAAATCTTATTCATTAAGTCTGTAAATACGACTAAGACATAGGTAAGTCCAAAAGAAACGACCAATTTTTAGTTTTATTTTTTGCAACTTATTGAGCTCAGAAAGCTATCTTAGAATATTCTGCTCCTTTTGGTTTTATGATAACCAACAAACAAAAATTAATACTGGAAAATCATACGGCTCCATGGAACTAATCAAATAGATCATTTATACGATACAATCGTTACTTATTGCATATAGTTACATAGTTCAACTATTAGTAGTCAATATATATTCTCAAGTACCTGACCCTTTTTTTCATGAAAGATATTTATTTACAATTGGGTTCTATAAAACCCTTTCGAGCAAATTGCAAACTATTCCTTAACTCTCTCCACTCCATTGGTGCCATATGACATGGAGGTACCAATATGGGCTAGGTGGAAGGTACCAAATCATTATCAACAATCTATACAAACGGTAATCGTGGAACAAGAATCATATGAAATGCATCATCTAATTCTCTCACTAATGGTATTTTGTGTAGATCTACAACATTCTTTACCATAGATAACAGAGCATAATATTTATTGTACCATAGATAGGAACCAGAGCAATTTTCTTCACAGGTCGCTAGGTCGTTATACTAAAAGATAAATATTACCCATTTTTGGAACTCTCTTTCTCTTCTCTCAAATATGAAAAACTTTATATACATGTCCAGCAAAATAATTATTATTATAATTCCTCGAGGGTAGCAATCAGTAAAAGTATTTTCCAATATCTTTAAGTATTTATAATTCCCAACTCTTTGACTCGTACTAAAATTTCCATATAAGAATTTCTTAGTTTTGGCCTTTCTCGAATGACTGTCTAAATGGTCACTTATCACGTTATTTATTCTCAATCTTTTGGCCTAACCATCAACTACCTCAAAGTAGGTTAAGGTCTTCATCCATAGGGTTGTTTTAAGGGGCTAACCAACCTTAAGTGGTTTACATCTTAAGTAAGGATCAGGTTGAGCCAATTAAAATTTTGGAGGCATATATTAGTTCAATCCATTATTTTGAATCAATTTATTGAACTCCTCATGTTACACATTTTTAATTGTCAAGAAGAAACAATTCATAAATAACTTAGTGAATCGCCTCAACTCATCAGTGTTCTCTTAATGGTATTCTGATTATTACAATATCATACCATGTATCTGGTCATGTTCACCTTCTGAATATGCTATCAAATCTACATTACTCTTGTTGGAAAGTGAGCTTGTAAACTTTAAGAATCCAACTCAAGAATCTTTACCAAAAATCTCGAAAGATCTTTGAGTTGTTAGAGCTTTAGAGGTTTCATTTTTAGAAACTCTTGAGGATATATTTTTTTTTCCTTTCGAGACAAACCTGAATCTTTGTAGCAGCCTGGAGCTTGGTAAGAGATTTATTTAGTTGCCTGACACTATTCATTATATTCATTATTATCTTTGGATCGGTACAGAATGATAAGTGTCTCAAGGGTAAAACTTTCATGTTGTTAAAATGTAGAGTAATACTCTTTTCAGAAATAGAATCACATATATGCACGAAAATACCTCACAATAACATAGAAACCTCTTTCTAGACTTTTCCAACCACTTTTGGTCTGTTCCCCCCTTGATTGGGAGACATGGGTGTTTACAAAGGTGACCCTTAATGCCTCCATCCCTTTGGACTATTCTTGTTATGAGACGATTAAGTTCAAGATATGTGATAGAAACATAAACAATGTTATATTCATCTGGTTGACCCTTTTAGTCGCAGACATAAGGAGGAATGAGAAAGAAAGAAAAACAGATACATCCTATCACGTCCTCGCAGAATCACGATTATAGAAATGACCGGCAACATAACCATAATTGAGATTCTACTACTAACGTGTGCTCCACAAGTCACAAGAATAACCTAGTTCTCTGATACCAACTTTGTCACGATCCAAGTTAGGAACCTGACCAGCACTAAGGGGGAGAATCCCAAAGTAAGCCTTACCAAAATTCTCAGAAAAATCGGGCAGAGTTTCCTTTATTTCTAGGCCTATTTTGATTTTTCCCTGTTTCAAAAAATCACAACACAACTAATAGCAACTATAAGCCACGACATAATATCCATCAATGATCTGATTGTCACACAATAAAGCCAATTCAGCTCCAAATAGGAAAAAGAAGTTCCAAACTAGTCACTTGACTACAGTATGAAAGACTAATCATGACTCAAATAAAAGGAATGACGAATGGATCGACTTTAAGAGTTTTTTTAAAAAAACATAACAAATCAATAGATCTCTTGCCACGCGAAGCAATGCGTAGCTCACCAGATGCTACCAAATCACACTCTCTAGTTAATGAAATTCTCCTCAATACCACCTGAGTTCTCTGTAAAAACAATTAGCGAAGAGTGAGACGCTAGCTCAATGAGTAATAATAATTAAGCACAACCATTTTAGTGGATGACAAGTTAGAAAACATGCTAGTATAATAATCATAATTATGAAATAATTCTCTTTCATAAACAATAATAATATTTAATGTTATGTACCTCATATAAGCAAAATCAATGTAAATACTGAATAGTAAACTCAAAAAAACATTTCCATATCAAATCTTATAGTTGGGAGGTTTCCAAGGATGAATCATATAATCAGTGTGGCCTTCTCTTTAAGAAGTAACCAATAACAGTGAACTCCTCATGAAGGAGTTAAATATTCATATCAGTAGATCCCTACTCGAGGGATATCAGTAAAAGTATACTAGTTCTACATTCCCACTAGCAAGGGCTTTATCGGTAATATGTAACTACAAGGTGCACCAGGTCTAACGAACATGCCGTTAGCTACAGGATTTATCAAGGTCTACCCTCATTTCTATTTTTCTTGTAATCAGTTGAAGCATTTCAAAATCGAACAGAGCATTTAAATATTAACAAATCATAACATTTCAAAGTTTAACAATCACCTGTCAAAATACTATTTCTCAAATAAATGTAAAACCTTTTCAATAACAGTAATCATTACTTGTAAGAATGAGATCATCTCAAATAATCTTTTCAGTATCATATCCAGCAAAAATCCCACATGCAGGTTTAAAATAGTCGGTAACATATTTACTTTTTAAACCACGTAAAAATCATGAAATTTGTGAAATACTCATTGTGGTAAGATTACTACTCACAATACTTCTGCTAAAAATACCAAGCTCGCCACTTGAGTAATACGTATGAATCCCTTTGGTTAATCTATAATCACAATCATATCAATTTATTGTTAACTTCTTCGTTCAAGGTAATTCATACTACATTATAAACCCAGCCCTAGAGGTTTCATGAATGATTCGAAATATGTCCAATCACCTAATTAGTGCTTTAATCACACAAAATAGCCTCTTTTTGATTTCTCCTTACGGTTCTACCGGAATCTCTCATTGCTTCTCTGTTCCCTTGTTTTGTTTCCATCAAAACTCTTTCTGTATAGCTGATGCGTACCCTTTATCTAAGACCATTTTAATCGTTAATTGATGCCTTCTTTTAGGGCTACAACCCACTTTGCTTTTGTTTCTTTTTTTTTCTTTTTTCTTCCTAAAGACCAATATGCCCTTATTTAAATAAAGGGTATTACAGTCTAACATAGTCTCAAAGACATATATTACATCAAAAAATGATTAGGACGTAACCGATACATCACATACAATATTTTGAAAGTAAATACAATAAGCAATAAAGGGTTCGGTCCTCAGAATATGAGGACTCATCAATCTTCAAAAGCTACTAAAATTATCACTAGCCACGAGGATGCGGAATAAGAGCGTCGGACCCTACATTAGTGAAAAAATATAGGCAAGAGTATGTGTTAGTACATCAAATGTACCAAATATGATAACAATGCATAAGAGTTATAATATCATGCTAAAAGGATTTTTCATGAAATGCGATGATCAAATTAAGCCATAAGATAAAAGGTTAGAAAACATAATCATAATCATGGTCAATGCAAGTAAAATCATCTTCAAAACACATGTGAGATAATTCTAACCTTGGTTCATTATTGTGGGAAGTAGCCATTAACTGGCATATAGACCATGTGAGCTATAACATGGAATCCAGTGTCTATCCCACATCGAAAAAAGATGTTCTTACTTGCCAAGGTAAGAACCATAAACTTCAGGCTTAAGTGGATCTGCTAGCTAATGTCTATCTAAAATAAACCTATGGTGGCACATAGTTTATGGGACATGGGTAATCGCCACTTGTCCACTCAGTGCTAAGCATAAATCCCTTAACTTGTCTTATCATTAAGAGACATAGGTAATCGTCGCTTGTCTTATCATCCAAAGAAGAAACGTCAAGTAGCCAATTCAAGCTAGGTTTCATTAGAATAGCTCTAAAATCTTGATTGGAAGTTTAGTTGAGAAAATCTTTCAACTCTAAGAATACTTTATGTGAGAAAACCCTTTCACATTCATGTAGTGAGTAGTATGTGAGAAATACTTTCACAACAACAACATTGATGCCTCATTCTCAAAGCAACTTAAATCATATTCATCAATTTGGTAAAGAACATGCATATCTTCATAAATTCTTCTTTCATAGTTCAAAAACCCACATTTTTATCATCATAGTCTAGAAACCATGGGTTATGCATGGGTTCATGGGAATTTAACTTAAACGCATGCAATTACTTCAATTCATGCATAAAAAGACATAAATCAATAAATTGGATCAACATCAAAAGGAACCTATGGCAATGGAATAAAATCCTAATTTGATTAGGGAATCTAACTTTACAAAATTGGGGATTTTAGGAACACTATGGAGGAAAGAGCTCCATATGTGAGGACTATCATACCTTGGATATTAAATCTCTCAAGCAATTGGTGAATTGGAGACTTGATCTTGAAATCCTAGACTTCTTCTTCTTCTTCATTAGAGAGAGAAATATTTGAGAGGATTGAACTTGATCAACCTTTGGGAATTTAAGAGAGTGAATTGAATTTGGTGATTTGAGGGTAAACTATTTATATAGGGCCTAGGATAGAGGGTAAAACGACATAGAATTGGGTTAAAACAATTAGGAAAAGACCCAAAATCCCCTTTAAAAATAATTGTCGGGCCCCAATGATAGTTGGACCTACGGTCCGTAGGTCCAACTATGGATCGTCCTGGTCAATCATCATTGGGATTCAGAAACTTGTTTCTGGACCTTCGAACTATGGGACCTATGTACGGTCCGTTGGTCAACCTACGGTCCGTACATGGTCACCGTAAGTCCCACTTTTTGTCTCAAATTCACTAAGTCTGGGACTCACCTACGATACCTACATACGACTCGTACATTGAACGATGGATCGTCCTAGTGAACAGTAAAAGAGTACTGAGACTTGACATTTTTAACTCATTTGAATTTGTAACCTACGGTCCGTGGTTCGACCTACAAAATCGGTGTTTCTATTGGTACTAGCACCAGATCTAGGAAATATGCAATTTTTCCTTATTTTCAAATCCGAGGTGTTACAGATACAGAGGTCTAACTTGGAAAGTAGACTCTCCCTTCTTGATGTGGGAGTTACATCGGATTCCATGTTATGGTTCGCATGGTCTATTGTTGGTTAAAACTAAAATCCCACAAAATGAACTAAGTTGCTTTTAAAGGTTTTATGAAGCTTTCATCATGATTTTAAGATGTATTGACCATGTTCATGATTTACGATTCTTCTTTAAATGATTTTAGTATGTCTTAGCTTGATCATGCATATCATGTTTTCGATTATGTCCTCTTATGATCAAGATTCTTTTTTTATGCATATCCCTCATAATGCATGTTTGTGCCTACATTGTTTCATTAATGCAGGGTCTGGCGATCTTCTTCCTCTTGTACATGGCTAGTGTATTACTTTGTAGATTTGAAGATTTGGTGAGTCCTCATACTCCGAGGACCATGTCATTTTTATTGCTTTCATATTTCTTTACTTTTCAGATGTTCTATATGGTGTACGGGTTACGTCTCGACCACTTCTTTGATGTAATAAATGGCTTCTCAAGACTATGATTAGATTTCCACTTTATGTGAAACTCTTTCATTATATGACACTTTCTACTTTTCTCTATTATGTTGTGTATACGTATGTCAAGTGGCTTATGTAGGGCCTCTTGAGGTCTTATACGCCATATCACTTCAAGGGTGTACTTTTGGTCGTGAAAAAATGTATTAGTGACGCATCAACACATGAAAACCTAGATAAACTATTGAAAGGATGGCGGCAAATCCAACTCATAAGCAATATCTCCAACTGCCCCAAGGATCTTAAACGGACCAATGTACTAGGGCTAAGCTTGCCCATCTTCCCAAATCACGTCACACCCTTTAAGGGTGACACTTGGAGGAACACATGGTCGCCAACACATAACTCTTATGCCTACACTGAGCTTCCCGTAGCCTATCTCAAATCGCATGGACTATGCCTAATGTCTCATAAAGAAAGTCTATATCACATAGCCTAGGCTCTAAAGCCTCAAACCAACCAACCAGAGTTCGACAATGTATTTCATATAATATTTTGATTGGGTCCATCTGAAGACTTGAATGGTACTTGTTACCATGATCAAAGATAAAACTAGTCCCCACTGACCTCCAAATTCCAACAAACAGTCTCAAATCATACCTCCCAAACCTAAAAAGTTCTCTCCAAGTGCCCATCGATATGTGGGTGAAATGTTGTGCTAAGATCTACTCGAGTACCCAACTCTCCCTAGAAGGTCCTTTAGAAATTAGAAATGAAATGAGATCCTCTATAAGAGATAATAGACATTGGCACCCTATTAAGACAAACCACTACTCGAGAACACAGATACGAGCAATTCTCACAAAATCAAAAGAAAATTCAGCACACATGAAATGAGCCAACTTGTTCAATTGATTCACAATGATCCCAACGCTATCAACACCTCAAGAAGTCTGTAACAAACCCACAAAAAAATCCATAGTTATCCGCTCCACTGTTACATAGGAATGGGTAATCTCTTAAACTCACCACTAGGCCTCAAGTACTTGGCTTTCACGTAATAACAACACAAATAATGAGCTACGTAGTTTGCTATATCTCTCATCATGCCGCTGCACCAGTAGTGTTGTCTCAAATCTCTATAGATCTTAGTTGTTCTTAGGTGAATATAATACCTAGAGTTGTAAGCCTCCGAAAGCACCAACTGAATCAAGCCCCTAACTTTGGGAATGCAAATAGGACCACCAAATCACCCAGAACACCCTTGGAGTCCATGGTCAATTTACCAACATCAACTGTCAATACCCGATTACAATAGCCACATAACTCTTATCCTCAAATTGTCGACTACAAATCTAATTCAATAAAGTTAAAAGAGCCTCAAACACAGGCTAGAATCCACCATCATATATTTCAAGTCAAACCAACAAATTGGAAAAGGAAATGATGTCCAATGTCAAAGGTCACTCTGAAACCGAAAGGAAGGCTAGAATCCCCTTACTTGCCGCCTTCCAGATCAAGGTGTCCACTACCACATCCGCCTTGTCTGGATGGTATATAATAGAGAGTTCGTAGTCCTTCAGAAGATCGATCCACCTACATATCCTCGAATTAAAGTCATTTTGTCTCAAAATATACTAAAGTCTCCAATAATATATGAAAATCTCACAACAATCTCCATAGAGGTAATGCCTCTAAATCTTAAGAGCAAAACCTACCACTGTCAACTCCAAGTAATTAGTAGGGTTGTTGAGCTTGTGTACCTTAAGTTGCATCGATGCAAATGAAATAACACAAACCTACTTCATCAAAACACAACCTAAACCAACATTAGAAATGTCACAAAACACTGTGAATCTATTGCCCTCAGCTGGAAGAGTTAGAATACGAGATTAAGAGAGTAAATCCTTGAGCTTTAGAAAGCTCGCCTCACATTTGGCTGACAACTCAAAAGAATGATCCAATCTAGTCATCCTAGTCAACGGTTCTCTTATAGATGAGAAATCCTCAACAAATTGTTTGTAGTGGCCTGTCAACCCCACAAAACTCTAAATTTATAACACCAAATTCTCCTCTCCTAATCACAAACTACCTCAATTTTTGTCGAGTCTACCATAATACTGTCCTTGGACCCTACATGTCCCTAGAATGCTATAGACTTAAGATATAACTCACACTTTGAGAATATGGAATAATATCATTGATATATCAAACTCTAGAGCACAATCCTCAAATGTTTCTCATGCTCCTCCCTACTCCTCGACTATACAAGAATGTCACTTATGAACACAGTCAAGAAGCGAGTCTAACTAATTCACAAAAATACAAGTTATCAAGTCCATAAATGTTGCTCAAGTATTGGTAAACCAAAAAGATATCACTAGAAACTCATAATGATCGTAACAAGTCCCAAAAATTGTCTTGGGGATATCCTCCACCCTAATTTATAAATGATGGTAACCGGACCTCAATTTTATCTTAAAAAACAACACAACACCCTAAAGCTAGTAAAATAGGTCGTCAACACGAGTCCAGCTTGTTCAATTGACTATAATCGATACACATCTATATAGAACCATCTTTTGTCATGATCCAAGACAACCCCCTAGATGTGACATGATACTTAGAATCCTGAGAGACTCTAAGCAAACCACATGGCGTAGTATGGCACTAAGATAACTTACAAAACTGAAATAAAGAGATAAGAGAAATAAGTCTCAAATAGAAATCTCATCATAACATGAGAAAATCTTAGTACAAGACACATATGCGAAAATCTAATATCTGAATAAGTTTCTACTACATAAGTTATGTTGCTAGGACAAACCCTAGCTCACTCAAATATCTGATACTAAGATATAAAGTTTGAATGAAATAAAGAACATATGTTGCATGCCCTCGAACTATGAGGATTCCCAAATAGTGCAAAGCTAATAAAAATCATGTACTAACCATGACCAGATGAATATGTGTCAGAACCTATATCATAAAATAATATAGGCACAAGAATGTATACGACTAGTACTTGAAATGCACTGAATATGGGGAAAGATGCATGAACATAACATAATATCATGATAAGTCTAAAAACATCATAATGCAATGACCTAGTAAATATGACATAAATCTTACAATCTAATTTCATATAAAAAAAGTACAATGTCATACATTCTTCTTTAAATCATCATCATATGCATAACATATGTAGTAATCATATTTTTTGTGGGAGATATCATTAACCAATATAAATCATGTGAGCTATAACATGGAGTTCCATGTATTGCTTCCACACTTAAAAAAGAGTGTCCTACTTACCAAGGTAAGGACCATAATCATGAGCTTAGGTGGATCCACTAGCTAATGTCCAATCGATACAGAACCTATAGGGGTACGTAGTTTTAGAACCTATGTAATTGCCACTAGCCCAACTCGATGTTAAGTAAACTTCCAACAGAAAATATGCATAATCATAATCATATTCATAGTCTTTGAAATGATAAGGATCTAGTAATACCGAATCATTCATGAAAATCTCATAATCATAAGAAGAACTCCTTTAAAATCATGATTTCATAGCATACTCATAAGAGACACTATAATCAAAAACATCTAAATCATGATAGTCTTTTCATAATAAGAAGTACTTCAATTAGAAATATCTAAATCATGACATTCATTCATAATGAGCGGTAATTCAATCGGAAACCTCATATTTTTATAAAATTGTTTGATACTTTATTTGAAAGCATTTTTTATTTATACAATTTTATATGATAATGCACGCGTATCATCGTAGCTTGATTCATAATCATAAAATACCTGCATAGCAAGGGTTCATGAAAAATATTATTGAAAACATGTATTTTGATGAAATCATGCATAATAAGATCAGTCATGATGAATAAACTTGAAATCAATTGAACCCATAAGAAAATCATGAAACCCTAGAATTGGGAAAGAATCATAATGTAGAAATTGAGCTTTCTTTGGGACTCAATGGGTGAAGAGAAATCTATTGATGAATTTCCCACATACATTGGTCAAAGCCCTAACTTAAATTTCTAATGGAGGCTTGAAATCTAGAACCCTAGCTTGCTTGGAAAAGAATACTTGAGAGAGAAATATGGAGTTTGACAGAATGAGAGTGGATGGGGAGGGGTTAGGGTCTTAGAATCAGTTATAAGTCCTTAAATTAGGACTAATAATACGTAGTATAGGAGTTATAAGAGTAGGAAAATACCCTAATACCTTTGACTTAAAACTATCAAACAACCTTCACGAACCCACTTTATGGTCAATTCAATGATCCATGGACCATACTGGACCTTTGTGAATCATTTTCCTAAAAGTTTAAATCTCTAACTTTTAACCACTACCCAAGATCCATGAGCCGTATTCCATTTAGACGACCCGCATGGCCTCTCGTACA
This sequence comes from Solanum piurae, assembly GCA_029582685.1. Classification (NCBI taxonomy): domain Eukaryota; kingdom Viridiplantae; phylum Streptophyta; class Magnoliopsida; order Solanales; family Solanaceae; genus Solanum; species Solanum piurae. The sequence goes on from JAJOOO010006247.1 coordinate 68,998, forward strand.
CTTGAGTTAGAAGAATTTCTAGTGACTACCACGACCCACCATCCAAGAGTCGTGTTCCGTACTACGAGCCATCTTGTAGGCCCATAAAAAAGGGTCAGAGACTTTGCATTTTCCCTACTTTTTTATCTCCCTCTACGAACCGTCCCTATGAACTATTCACCTAACAAAGAATCGCAACTCCAAGTCGTGAACATCAAGGAACATTCTCAAACTCTAACTCTGAACCATGATTTCCATCCACGAGTTGTAGATCACTACACGACCCATACATGAGATCGTACAAATGACTTTTACACTTCTGAGGTGTTATAATATCTCCCCCTTGGGAACCTTCATCTTCGAGTGAGATTCAACCAACCATAAAATAGAGTATGGGAAAGATCTAACAACCCAACATGAATGCAAAACACATAAAAATTCATAAAACATCAGTAGTAATAGACTTTGGGCTAAAACACCAAGTTTAAAATAGATTTCATGAACATGCATGCAAAGGGAAACATGAGAATAACTGAAACACATGAATCCAAAAGAGTATATATGAAGAACTTGTACTTCAAACTGATATTGGGGTACTTGGACATCATATCGGCTTTGGCCTCCCAAGAAGCACCTGCAACTAACTGATTCCTCCAAAAAACTTTCATGAAAGCAACTTCTTTATTTCTCAACTTCCAGACTTGATGGTCTAGAATCTCAACCGAAACTTCTTCATAAGAGATACTTTCCTTCACGCCAACACTCTCTAATGGAACAACTAAAGTAGGATAGCCAATACACTTCGTTAATAAGGAAATATGAAATATGGGATGCATTGATGCTAAATTTGAAGGAAAATCCAACTCAAAGGCCACATTATTGAAACCCTCAAAACCTGATATAGGCTTACATAATAGGGACTAAGTTTCCCTTTCTTAGGAAACTTCATCACACCTTTCATAGGTTAAATTTTTAAATAAACCCAATCATCAACGGTGAATTCAAGTTCTCTTATTCGTACATCCGCATAAGACTTTTGTCGACTCTAAGCCATTCTCAATCTACCCCTTATAAGTTGAACCTTCTCCACCGCCTTATGAACTAACTTGGGGCCCATTAAAGAAACCTTACCAACTTCAAACCAACCAATAGGAGGTCTACACCTCCTACCATATAGAGCCTCAAACGGAGCCATCTAACTACTCAAGTGATAACTATTATTATAAGCAAACTCTATCAAAGGAAAATAATTATTCCAATTACCTTTAAAGTCGATCGCACAAGCTCTCTACATATCTTCAAAAGTCTAAATTTTCCATTCAGTCTGACCATCGGTCTGAGGTGAAAAGTTATGCTTAGTTTAACTTAAGTACCAAGTCCTTTCTGAAATGATGTCCAATACTAAGAAATGAACTGAGTACCTTTGTTTGAAATAATGGATAAAGGCACTCTGTGCAACTTAACAATCTTCAAAATATAGAGCCGACCATAGTCCTCGGCTAAATAGGAGGTCTTCACAGAAACAAAGTATGCGACTTAGTCATTTGGTCTAAAACAACCTAAATAAAATTATGATGTCGATGAGTACAAGGTAAACTTGTAATGAAGCTCATATTCAAATCTTTCCACTTCCTAGTAGGAATGGTAGTATCTTAGGTCATACCTCCCGGTTTTTTACGTTTAACCTTCACTTATTAGCAATTTGGACACTTAGCCACAAAGTATGTAGTATTCTTCTTAATCCCATTCAACCAATAGACTTCCCGTCTATCACAATACATCTTAGTGGCTCCCGAGTGAATAGAGTATCGAGAACTGTGAGCTTCTGATAATATCAATTGCCTCAACTCATCAAAATTTGGTAAACACAAACAACCTTGGTAATGAAGAATACCATCTCCCCCAGGGAGAAATCATCAATAGCCTTTTCTGAAGCTATTTTCTTCAATTCAACCAAATTCAGGTTATTATCTTGATTTACTTGAACATCTGACACAAGAGACGATTCTGAATCATTTTGCACAATACCACCACCATTCCTTGAATCGACCAAAAGAACTCTTAACCGGGCTAGTCTATGCAAGCAACACTATGCATGGATAATCCCCTAGCTAACTTAACCTAGCAACTCATCTCATTAGAAGCTTTCAAATAGACAGTCATATTGTTATTTCATCTTTATGGTGTATCAGATTAACTCACTTTTGAGTATTCAATTTTAATTATTCACTCACAATTTGTTTTAGTTTAGCTTTTGCATTCAGTTATTGCTTAGGTTAATCTAAGTCTCATTCAAGATCATTGGTTAGTTTGGGATCACTTGTAGTTTACTCTAAGTACCGTGTTACGGCTAGGGGTAGTCTCGGGTCGTGACAAACTTGGTATCATAGTATCAGGTTCAAGTGTCCTAGAATATCTGAAATCAGCATTAAATAGAGTCTTATTCATGGGTGTAAAGTGTGCACACTTTTGAATGAGACGCTATGAAATGTTTTAGGAAATACATTATTTCTTTCATGCTCTCAGTCGGGCAATAGAGTTTAACTCTATTTAACCTCCTTTTGTTCTAATTCATGCTCTATGCGTTTATAAAATCATGCCTTCGAGAAGAGCTTACATAAAAAACAACATGAACGAGGACCAACAAGCACCATTAGCTTCAGCATACCCTTTGAATGAACAAATGCCTCATGTCGAGTTCAAGGTTGCTTTCCATATGCTATAGCTCATGCCATGACAACTCAGTTAAATCAACAAATTGTGGCCCCAGTCAACCTAAATAGGAATTCAGCGATAGCAAAAGTCTGGTATTTCACTCGAATGAACCCTTCTGAGTTCCATAGTTCTAAGATGGAGGAGGATTCGTAAGAATTCATTGATGACATCAAAAAGTTTACACAGATATGGGTGTCACACCAGTTGAGAGCACAAACTTAGCTATATATCAGTTGAAGGGAGTATCTTAGGCATGGTACAAGCAATAGAAGGATGATAGAGGTGTCGATGCAGGCCTGGTGGACTGGGATAAGTTTGTGGCTATATTTCTAGATAGATTGTTTCCACTGAAGTTAAGGGAAGCCAAAGCTTAGGAATTTATTAACCTGAAGCAGAGTAACATGACTATGAAGGAGCATTCTTTGATAATCACTCTACACTCTAAATATGTTTGATCGATGATGGCCGATTCCAGGGCCCGTATGAAAAAGTTTGTTTCTGGTGTTTCAGAGATGGTGGTGAAAGAGTGCATGACTTCTATGTTAAAGATTTAAATTTTGATGTCAGTACCAAAATCCTTAATTGAGTCTATAATTATTTTTTACACTAATCAATTCAATTATCATCACGAATTCACAATATGTCTGGGGCCATAGCCCATAGGTCCAGGACCAAAACCTGGCTCTATTACCAATTTTGTCACAATTTGAAACTCGAGTCATGATGGTACCTACAAAAAACCCACTGGTAGTTAAGCCAATTCATATCTTAGAATGACAAGTAACAGGCATAGTAGGCAGATACCTTAAAATCAGCGGAAAAAACAACATAATAAGGAAATAAACAACGGAAGTGAAGAAATGACATAAATATATGCACAATACATGATCCAATCCCACGACCTGGTGGACGATGGTACAAGCCTCTAAAATTAGTAAAGACTCCAAAATAAGCAAAATAAATACAAACTTGTCTAGAATACAAAAGACTAGTCAAAAACTATATACAAATGGTGATGAGTCAAACTAGAATGCCATCAGCTCACCCTCTATCTCCGGATGTCCCAACGTACACGGGATCAACGTTGTCAACTGGCGCTTGGATCTACATCAGGAGTAACAGATGTAGAGTGTAACATGAGTAACAAACAACCGGTATCTAATAGGCATCATAGGCCAACCAAGCTCAGAAAATAAATATATATAATGCAAAGCGAGAAGTAAAATGGTATCAAGGAGGCAGAAGAAAGGAACAGTAGCGGTAAGTCTAACCATGTGCCTCAATAATCTAGCAAAAAATGTACGACAAAGTAAAGCAACTAACTATAATCTAATTGGACCCCCATAAATTCAGAAGGTATACTCGTGGAAATTGAAACGAAAATAATCTAAACATACCCCCATAAGCCCAATGAGTATACAGAAGAGCTAAAGTTAGTCCTAACCAAGATTAAATATATTTCAGACCTGGAGAGGCCAAAAATCGAGCCTCAAACTACTGCTAAGGGACCCCCAAAGATCCCAATAGAACTACACCATCAGGTTTCAAACCCAACAGAAGTAATGTGTCTGGACCTCAAACTGTGGCTAGTAGATATGCGCCCGAACCTCGAATCGTAGCTAATGCACTCCAAAAAATCCCATAACTAAACAGCCATCATCATAAGGGAATATGGATGATCGACACCCACACTTGGAGTTAAAAAGGACTCACTCCAGCTCGAAATACATGTCCCAATCCAAAAGATCCAACAAGGCCCAAAGTCACAACTGAATTACATTAGGATCATAGCATATGTAGATTATGGATAAAAATCTAATAAAGACAAAGTTACCATTGATCTAAGGAATCACACGATCAGATCCGAGTTTGTTGCATTAGTCTACATGGAGCTACGACAGTCCAAGCCGATGTTAGAGGATTTTTCTAAAGCAAACGGCTCCAAATAGCAATTATATGACAATCTCTAGTCTAAGTCTAAACTAAGATCAAGAATAATCTCACAATGTCAATACAATGCATAAATCATCAACATGGCATGAAAGGTATTGTAGGCAAGGTAAAATATGCTTAATTCTCTCAAAAATACTCGAAGCTGAAACTACGACAAGAATTCTATCAACTAAACATGAATCATGTAAAGAACCCTGCCAAAACTAGTTAAACATCATGTGAATACCAACACAAGCATAGTCTAAGGTCGGTGAGTCGTAGCCTACCTCAATTTCAATCACGAGTGCTCCAAAGTCTACTAAACTAGCGCTTTACCCTTCCGAACTGCCTAAGATCGATGTCACGCTATCAAATTAATTATCACAATGTTGATACAGTCTAATCAATACCCATATTGCAAAATAATATCACAAGCCCAACAATTGGTTTGAGATGGAGTAACAAATACTCCGAGTTTAAAAGAGAATGACACTTTTTTTTTCGGCAACACTTTTATTTCAACTTTTTATGTGGCATATTTAAGGTCACATGATTAAAGGGTATTTTGTTACATTTGACATAATTTTAATTTAGGATCATAACATTAAAAAATCTTCTCTATTTTGTTAAACTTCATATCAAGTTAAATCAGATCATTCTTTTTTTAAACAGAGAAAGTATATGGAGTATTTCTTTGCAATTTTAATCATCAAAAACGTATATGTATAAATTGAGAAGGTGGGTAATTAAATAGGTTAGGGGGGGAAGCTGAAATATACCCATCTCTGGCAAAAGGTTACCAAAAAAAAGGAAAGGAAAGGAGAGTATAGCTTTATGTCAGAAAAGTCTACAAGGCATAGCCAATAATAACTCCTCAGTCCTCAGTCCTGTAATGGGAAAGGGAAAGCCCAACGATTCCATCACCACAGCCTTCACAAGACTGACACCAATAATAGCACATAAATGGCCATTTTGCAAATGCCAGAGATCATTTGACTCAAGCACCTTTGACCAGTCCTTTTGCTATACCCTACACATATATATCTACAAACTTAGGGGTAAAATATGGAGTAATTATTTTTATTATATGGCCTTGTGTGCTTATTTTACCAAATACTAGTATCATAAAGATTTCAACTTTATTGACATTTTAACTTTGTTTTTCCATTGTATATGTACCCATTTGACCATTGAATACCAAAGGTGTAGAAATTATAAAACCACGTGTGTACAAAATCAGATACAATAGTGCATCTAGAGCTCTTTAGACATTGGAACTTTTAATTTGCTTTTGTCAATAAAATTGTAGCAAAACATGAAATCCATAATTCAAAACTTCAAATCCCATTAAAAACAGAAGTCATCACTAAATGATTCCTTCTCTTTTCTATGACTAAGCCTTAATGGACAGCACAGATTCGATTTAAACTGATGAAAAATAATAAATAATCAATAAAAATAGTCATTAATAAAAGATAATAAGGTATTCAAGGAATAATTTAGGTGTTTACGTCGATTTCAATATCTTATAAAAAATACTTCTTTGCTGTAAAATGAGATGTATTGATACCAAAACTTGTGACTAATTTAGAAACGAAAAAAATAAACGTTTCGTTAGTGCAAAAAAGGGGATTATGAAATAAGCCTATTTATATTTTTTGGATTAGGAGTTCAACAATAAAATAATGTGCTCTATTTATTCATTTTATGAGTATTCTTAATTTTTGATAATTTATTTAATTTAGTTGTTAGTTTTTTCTACTCCAAATATAATTGCCAAAAAATTAATAATTGAAATGTTAAAGTTTCAAAGATTATTTTTTTCGATGTTGATATGATTTAGTAGAGAATTATTACCCAAATAATTCTGCTTGAAAAATCAATTACTCTTCTAATTTTGAATGGGAGTATCCATGAGGATATCGACAATAATGTCATACATTGCACTGGGGCTACATGGCTGAAGCCTGAAATTGAGGCTTGCCACTGGAGTCTAGTGTGATAAAATATAACAACTAAACTTCCCTTAATTGATTCTATCAATCATATTAGGCAACATAAAAAGAGTGAAAAATTCTCTCAATTGATTCTATTAATCATATTAGGCAACAAAAAAAAGATTTTAAAAATAAACAGTTCTTAAGAGCAATGCTAAACAACCCTTTAATTCGGTATTACAGGAGAGAGACATATTAGGTGGAATATTATCCACAAAGATTACATGATGAATTAATTAATGATAAATTATGAGTAGTTGATGATGAGGTATATGTACAATGAATTGTGATTAATTAGTCTCTAGCAATGTGTTTTAGTAGTAGAATAATTCTATTTTGGTGGAGGTGGTTGGTTGTTGTTGTTAGAAGCTAAAGAAAGGATTGAATTTGCAAGTCTATTGATAGAATCAACAAGTCCATTGATGCCTTGTCTATTAATCTCAGCTTTTGATTCCTCAATTTGCAGTCTTCTTTCATGCAAATTCAACATTTCTCTGTGTCTTCTCTCTTCTCCCTCTTCAGATGCTTTAATCGTCTTTGCTATAATCGTAGCACTTTTGAAGATTGCACTACCAACTTCTTGGAAGTTGTTTATGTTATGATGATCACCACTAGTCCCACTCGCTTCTCCTCCTCCTCCTCCTCCTTCGCCTTTTCTTCTCCTCTTTGCTGGTGAATCTGAATGTTCACTTTTATCGCGATCTGAGCTATCACACATCTCCAAAACACATGTAAACCAAACACTATGTCAACATTCCAACAAACAATACCATATCCAGTATAATCCCACAAATAAAGTATTCTAGGAAGGATGCAACCTTACTCTTACCTTGAAAGATTAGAGAGAATAGACCATCCTCTAGCTCGAGTAAACATATTAAAAATCAAGTATGCAAAACATAGATCAATATATTAGGTGCCCACTAATCTTGATATAATTGAATGCAAGGTCCAACTCCAAAGAACAACAAATTAAATGACAAGACCTTATTTCCAAGCAATTTGTGATTAGTTATATGAATTTACTATTTATTTTGCTCAACTTTTAACTCCTACTATAAAATTAAAGTTTTCTATATTCTTAGTGATATATAAATTTAAGGTCCATTTACACAAGGCACTAAAACCCTACCAACTGCACCCCCAAGAGGCCATGAGAGATGAGATACAAAGAGGGGATAGAGAGTGAGAAAAATGAATTCAATACACAAAGAAGAAGGGTAATAATCAAGAATAATATTGCAAGTTGTATAACACTATATATATATACTAGGATATTTGATGATGAATCTTGGAAAATCCATTGGCAAAGCTTGAGAACAACATGCTTTTATTAGCTTAAATATACCTAAGAAAACAAAAGGTTCATGCATAACTTAGGAGAGTTAGAGTACACTTAATATTATGTTCAATAGAATAAAAATTAGGCAAATGAATTGACCTTCATTGAATATTTCAAATGATCAATATTAATATCCCAATTTGGACATAATATCCAAGTAGGACTTGAATAAAGCTATTAGATTGCAAATGAGAATGGACTTCTCAATAGTATTACTAGTTGGTGAATAGTGACTATACAATTAATGATATATTAAAAAGCTTATAGTCCATTAGTATTGATAGAAATTCTACATGTAATAAATGTGACATAAATTCAAAAATATTATAATTAAAAAAAGAGAGAGAAAGAGTACCTACTGTAGGTAAAGGTTGAGTGTAAGGAATATTAGGTGGTGGTTGTCCAAGTGGTGGTGGTGGTGGTAATAGTTGTGGTGGTGGTGGTGGGAGTGACAAAGTTGCAATTTGAAGTTGTTGCAATGTGGGAGACATAGAAGTTGTGGTTGGATTGAAAGAAGTACCTACAAGCACTTTTTGACCCCTTTTGTCGACAACTTGAACCAATGCTTCATAAATTTCAGGCAACATATTAGTTGGCAAGTTCTTTTCTTTCCTTTCAATCCTTTCGATCTTCCAATAAGACTTTATATTGTCATCATCATCCCCTTGAGCTAATAATAATTTCTCAGACACTCTTCTTTCATATTCCCTAACTTTCTTGAAATCCCTCATGAGATTATCCCACTTGTCATTACATTGATTTTGACTCCTCAAACATCCATGTCTCCAACAATAATCTTCCACCCATTTCCATCTTAATTCTCCTGGTTTATTAATATTCCCTCTTTCACTACTACTATTACCATCCCCTCCTTGCCTTTTCATTCTCCTTTCATCATCCATCTTCTTTGCTTCTATAAGAACCATTGTTTCTTGAATTGTCCAATTTCCTTTCCTATAGTCCCTCAACATGCTACTACTATCCATGCAAAAGAACTCAACTTTAGGCAAAAAGGAGGAGTCTTTTCTTCAAGAAAAGGACAAGGTCAAATGAAGTTTATAAATTCATGTGGATGGTTTTGAAATTTGCAAATAGGAATGATGAGAAGTAGTAAAAGTGAATTACCAATATCTTTTCTTAAAAATTAGTTGCCTTTATTGAGAGCTAGATCTCCTAGAAAATTTCAAAAGATCTTGAAAAGTAAAAGTTCAAATCTAAAACTAGTGATTTCTACCACTAATAACAAAATGAAAGAATAGATAGGGAGAGGGGTTTAAGAAGATGTGGTCTTCTTTATTTTTATTTTTGGAGAGAGAGAGAGATAAAGCAAGAGACCAATTGATAAATTATAACAAAAGTCCAAACAAATCCATTCAAACTGACATATTTACAACCCCAAAAAATTTTCTTGCAGAGAGGTGTGTAGGGTGAAGTGAGATGGGATTTGAGGGAAAAGGGCTTAATAGTCATTTGCTGCATGGAAGAAAGAATTTGATGAGCATAATCACACATGAGGCTAAGCCTACCCTCATCATAACACCAAGATCTGTACACGCACATATAGCTTATAGGAAACTTTATTATGTAATTTTTGTTAGATACTTATATTTTTCAAATTTTGATTTATTCCTTTAGATTTTTTTTTTTTTTTTTTTTTGTGTTTTGTAAGAAGAAAATAGACTAAAATGAGAAAATACTAAAGTCTCCCTAAAGTTATACCTTTATTTCAAGTAGATTTTTTAAATTTGGTACCGTACGAAATCATTTAAATCCACAATTAAATAATGTTTTTGACCCTTTTACACAACAGTCATGTTATCACGAAAGATGAGTGAGTGAAGGAGTAACATTCCGCCTTAAAAAGAACTAGAATTAGAAAGAAGTATTTTTAGAAAGCGTAAATTTGAAAATTTTAGCAAGTTATGCTAAGTATGAATTTTTGGTCAACTTCAAACGATCATAACTTTCAGTACAGGATGTGTTAGGTGGCCCATTAGATATCAAATGAAAGGTCTTGAAATCTTCTTTCCAACGCCACCGAGTTTGCAAATTTTTGAGCTCGTATGAGAGAGATTAGACTGTTTGAAGATGGGATGTCTATTTAAGGAAAGTTACCCGGATTTAAGAGGGGTATTTTGGTCTTTTCCTTATCCTATCAGATTTAATTCATTTTTAGTAATTAATTAGGAGTCTAAACTGATTTGGTTCAGTTTACACAATCCTAAATTACGCTAGATTTTTAGAAAAAGAGTTCAAGAAGAGAAAAGAGAAGAAAAGAGGAGAAAGGTCAAGGCGTTCATCAAGTTCTTGCGAAATCGAAGGTTTTCTTGCGGATTTTCTCCAAGGGTTTGATTTCAAAGAGGTATGTGAGTTTATATAGCATTGGGTTCGTTCACCCACACGCAAATCGTGTTATTTTTAGCGAAATTTCATTCATGAAGTTAAAAGATTTGAGTTCTTGATGAGTTTTATTGAATTTTCTTTCATAATCATGATTCTTGAGGTTTTGATGAATTCTTGAGATAAGTGTTAGTGTTTCAAGGGTAGTTTTGAGAAGATTATTGTATACTAATGTTGGGTATTCGAATCTAAGTGATTGGGGAAGAAACCATTCGATTCTAGGCGAATTGGGGTTAGAAAACGAGGAAGGAAAAAGTCGGACAGAAACTGGAACGCAAGTCCGCGTCGCAGACTTTATCCCCCAGTGAACAATTTCCCTCTTTGCATTGTGGAGAGAACATAGACTCCACTATTTCAAAAATTATTTCGCGACCAAATATTATAATTCATCTCCTCCTCGCGCACTTGCTCCCCAAACAGTGTTTTTCAAACGCTTCTCATTATTAACTATCTAAAACTCATTTAATCATCACAATATCTTTCCTATCAGAATCATAACCTTGAATTCATAATTTAAATTCAAGGTAGAGTTAAGAGTCAAGTCTTGAGAGTTCTTCAAGTCATTTTAAGAAGTCCTTTACAAATCTTTTAACTTGTTTAAATGACTTGAGCAATTGAGTTTGAGAAAGAGTAGAGTTGCATTCATTTTCTTTAAAATGATATACAAGAACTAAGTATTCCCAAGAGTAAATGTTTTCACATTTAAGCAAAAGAGGAAACACTGATTTCCAAAAGAGTTCATGAGCAGTTTTCAGTATTATCTCTTTTTAGAGAAAGATTTTTGAGTAATAATCTCAAACCACAGTAAGAGGAAATGTTTTCCCCATTCTTCCAATTTGGATTACGGTCCCTCCATTCACGATCAGGGTCCTTCCAACCTTCATCTCTAACCCAGCCTTGGTTACCACCCTGTCTTGGGTAATTTGAGCGGTAGCCACCCCCTTGGTTGGCTAGAAAATTTACCTCCTCATTATACAAGGCTACAAACTTCACTTCCTCAAGATTAGCTCCCCCGACTCCCACAGCGTTGACACCACTTACACCGGCCCCCATGACGTTTTTGGATAGAATATCAGGTTGCGTCATGATTTTGGCCATGTTCTGATCTCTCTCATTGTCTTTTTCAATCTGTTCTTTGGATAGCTTGAAAGTGAGAAGGGAGACTTGGTCCTCACGAGTGTACCATGCTCTGTTGATGGTTGTCATACCATCTAAAAACTGGGCTGCTACTACATTAAGCCTCTAGGCGAGAGTTGGTCAGTGACACCTTTGTTTACAGAATCTAAACTTCAGTAAAAGTATTGAAGTAGTACGTTGTCCGGCAAATCATGGGTTGGGCATTGTAGCACCAATTTTTTAAACCTTAGCCAAGTTTCATGCAGAGTCTCACCTTCTAGACGTTTAAATCTCTGGATGCTATCCCGTAGCGACATCATCATCGAGGGAGGGAAAAATTGCACTTGAAATGCTGTCACCAACTTCTCCAAAGAAGTAATTGATTCACGTGGTAGCTCGGCTAGCCACTTGCAAGCCTCTTCCATCAACGAAAAAAGGAATAATCTTAACCGGACCGATTCCTGAGAGATGTTTTTGAATGAGAATGATCCACATACATCTATGAAGTTTCGAAGATGCTCGTGAGGATCCTTATGAGCCAGTCCGCTGAAAAGTCCTTTTAGTTACAAGAGTTGTAACATGGTGCTCATTATGTGGAACACTACATTTCCCTCGGCTGGGGGTAAACGGATGGCTCCAACACCTCCCATGAGATGGGTCCATTGATGTTGGGCTCTTGGACATCGTTGAGATTTCCGATGTCATCTTGGTGGCCTACCTAGCTACCGTTGCTACCATTAACACTCATGCTTTCTGAAATATTCACACAACAAACAAGCAAAACTAAATATTAGGTAAGTAGACTACGACTAAGAAGAACACAAATTTTACTAATCTAAGAATTCTCAAATAACACTACTCCCCGGTAGCGGCACCATTTTGATGTTTATTACGTAATCAACGACACAACTTCCAGTACGAATGTCTACGATCGTGCAATAGTATAGTAACCCAACCAAGGGTTGGGGTCGTGTCCCAAGGGAGCGGTTTTGAGAATAAATAGAAAAATAAAATTTAGTTCTAACTAGTCATAGCTAAAGACATTAACGATTAAAAACATTTTAAATTAAAGGGGGACACAAAAGTGTCAAATAACAATAGGGGTTTTGTCACTAGTAAGTAAAAACAACAAAAATAACAAGGAATCAAGTATGAGGAAGAGTTCTTGGGGTGTGACCGCAATACAAGTTGAGATAGATAGTTGGGTACATGATTTCAATAGGAAATTTGCAAGATAATAGTGACTATGCAAAGTTTTAGATGGAAATAAGTTCCCTCTCTGGTAACTTACCCCGTTTCAAATGCGTTCCTCTCGGACACCCATTTGCCGCATGAAGACCAGCCTACGCCTTACCCCACTCACTCTATCGAGCTGAGTGTTAGTATATGGGACTAGGGATCACCCTCTCGGGCTGAACCTCATGTCGACCCACTCCGTAGGCCATCAATCTAGCAGTCTTGGTTTGCGACCTCCCTCTAGGGCAAGCCGAAAACACATGGGTGACTTTGTATTTGCAACTACAAACCCATTAAATTAAACCACAACCACTAGGTGAAATCACCATTAAAATACATCTAACCTAGCAGCAAGCAAAACCCAACAATAATATCAACACATATTTGCTAAATCACACCCCAAGAATAGGGGTTTTTAGCCACACATCAAGAGATAGAAATTTATACCTAAATGAGCTTGCATTCAAATGGGTATGAAGATTTAAGTCTTGTTACATGCCAAGAATGAAGAATCCAAGAGACCACTCCAAATCCTTGAAGATGAAACCCTCATTTTCTTTAAGTTTTCAAAACCCTCTTCAAACTCAGAGCAAAAATAAAAAGTGCTAAAATTATATTAATTGTTCTCTATTCAAAATATGATACTAAAAACTGTGATACTAAAAATCTCCTCTCTCAACGAGTATTTATAGTTTTCAAAAACTTGTGCTCCAGCAGATCAGTCGGTGACATTAGTCAGAATCGTCGATCGACTTGGCGATTCGCCCTTAGGTACAGTTCATCGCCATCTTGCACCATCCTTCAACAACGTCGTGCTCTGTGTCATTGGGAGACATAGTACTGCTTTGTGGAACTATTCGGCGACACGCCGACTGCTCCTTTAATCGCCTTTTGATCCATTTCCTTCAGGGCTTCTCATACTAGAACAAAGGGCAGAGTGCGTCCCTTTGGAGATTCGCCAAGTATTCTTGGCGATGCGCAGGCTTCAGCTTCTTCGTTCTTTTCAGTCTTTTTTTCCTTTTTGCGCCTAAGTGTCCATGCTTCCACTAAAACTTCAAATACCTGAAACTTAAGCATTTTTATCAGATATTGAGATGAAATAAGCATTTGAGGACACTATTTCTATTAAAATAAAGCCCTAAATGAGTCCAATTTGTGGACTCATCGGTGTATTTAGGGCTGATTTTGTGTTATGTTGATTGTTTATAGACCAAGACCAAGGTAGAATTCATAACAAGGTAAAGACTCAAGTTTAGTAGAGCATTTCAAACTTAATTGAGGTAGGTGATGGTTGAATTATTTCCCGTTTACTTCATATGTGCATGTTAACTATTTTGCTAGTAGTACTTGTACAATATGTGATTTGCAAAATTATAATATATGGTAAGGAAATTTTGAAAGGGATGAAATTAAAATGATAACCCGTTGTCAATATCATGCGATGAACTTGACATATTTGCTTGTGGCACTACACCATTTTAGGCCTACGGCCACCCCGGTAAAGTGTAGCCTAAACTAGCAAAAAGTGTGGCGTTTGATAAAAGGCCACACTTTTTTACTTTAAGCAACACTTTTTAGGGGGTGGCCTAAAGAAGCGTAACCTTTGACATTAGACCACACTTTTGAAGTGTCGCCAAAGCAGCAACACTTAAAAAGTGTGGCCAAAGAGGTATAAAGGCTACGCTTTGCAGTATTTCATTAGCAACACTTTTATCTAATTATACTACACTTAAAAGTGTTACCTTTGTGTTGTTATTGGTTACACTTTAAAAGT
>JAJOOO010006248.1:0-17883 GCA_029582685.1 Solanum piurae
GAATGTGTGGATGTAAATAAGTTTTTTTATTCCGCACTATTTTCATTATTGAATGCAATGAATGACTATGTGGCTTGTATAAGACCCCTTCGGGGTTGAATACGCCATGTTACGACTAGGGGGTACTCTCGGGTCGTGACAACGGGCCTCCCAAACCTCCCGTGGAAATAGTGGGATAGGAACGCGTCAGAGAAGTCCTTCCACTCAGCTGGCAGAGCATCAGGTCATCTAGATCTCTCACATGCCTTATTGAGAAAATCTATGATTTCGGTATCAAGTATTGAAGTATTTTAGAGATGGATTTTCAATCTTTGTTTGAGATTTTTTTGTTCAGAAAACGTATAAAGAAGATGAAATAGTAGTATTAAGGTGTTATTTTTGCGGAACAACATGAGTTCAATGAATGCTACAGAGATTATTGACCTTGTTTTTCTTTTAATTGATTTGTACCACATATTTCAGAGAGGTTTGAAAAGATAATAGAAAATAATTGAGTGGGGCAGGGCGGGGCAAGTTTAAAGCTATACGGGGCGGGACAGTCCCTAAGCAGGAGTGGGGCAGGTCAAAGCCTTAATTTTTTAAAATTATGGGATGCAGGCCTCCTCTCTTCTTGTTTTCTACTGCTTCTGGTTCGATAAAATTTTCAAATAACATAAATCTTCTTGCCTGTCTCATTTCATATTTCACTTGCCAAAAATTTAGAAAAAGATTTATATGCATTTAGCTATGGCTGGTACTTCGAAATTTTTTTGTTGCACAAATTATCAGGTAAAAAGTATCAAATTTTAGAGAAAAGATTTTCTTTTTAAAAAAAAAAAAATTCAAACCCCAGTAATAAGCAAAAACTTGTTTGATATAAGACCAAACTATTAGATTCAATAAGTATTTATGACTTCAGAAGGATGAAAACGTCATTTTTTTAAAATCCTAATATGAAAAACAGAGGTCACAAAATGGAAATCAACTTTAATTTGTTTTCAATATCCACGTGCAAAATTCACTTTTGAGTTTAATTTGTTAGAGTAAAATCATTAATTTTTCTCGTTCATTCAACAAATTTCATGGAGAATATTAACTTTATGTACTGAAAATATAATTTACTTTTAGTATGTAGCAATAATAACTTAAGTAGGGCGGGGCGGAGAACCAGGCTCAAATTTTGATTTGGTGGGTCACGGATCAAATGTAAACTGAGATCCACTCAAAATGGGTAATTTTCAATTGAAATCGGGCAATTGGGGCTGATTTGGGGGAAATAGTTAATTTTGGGGTATATCTGTTGAATTTCGCAACAGCAAGGTAAATTTGACCAAATAATATAACGAAGGTAAAGCCAACCAATAAATCATTTCGACCCTTTTTCCCACATAAAACATGTACATCCTATTCTTCCAAAATAAAAACATCGTCAATTTACAGCATAATGCTCTATTCAAAAGACCAACATCTTCAGCAAGTGGATCTATCAGCCTTAAGTTCATGCCACAAACAAAACAATGTATCAAATAGGTCATTGTCATTGTCATTGTTAAATCCACCATCCATCTTCGAGATATCCAGAAGAGTCGTGAACCATTGCTCATGCAGTGTTGAAAAGTTAGCTCTTTGTTCACATGACTTAAAACTTTCTCCGTTCATTTTCTTCATTACTTGCCCTGCACTCAATGCAGATTCAACCACAGTTTTCGGTATTCCAGCCATGAGGGCTACTTGCATCCCATAGCTCTCCGGGCATGCTCCAGAGGTTAGGCGGTAAAGGAACACCAGTTCTTGCTCTGTTGGAGATGAACTTTGAGATTTCAACTTGTAAGAGCAGGCCATGTGTTGTAATGTCACATGAGGATGAGAAGCAAACTCTTTAGTGAGTGGATGATAATGTGTAGCAAACAGTAAGCGGCAGTTCACTGTCTCTACAAGGTGTCGGAATACCTGGACAGAATTTATAACATGTCAAAGAGTACACCTCACAGTTTGAATGTATGAAACAAAACCATAGATGTCACGACCAAAATGACTCAAAGACAATCAACAGCCTCTTTCAGTAATGACTAATGCAGAGAATCTTAAAGGCATTGGCTGAGTCCCCAACAAGTTTGCTCCATTCTATATCTTGTGATCTTATACCTTTAGAATAGTTCACATACATAAAAAGCTAATTCAGATGGCAAAAATGAACACTACAGTAATTGCAGACAAACTAATATAGCATTTCATACCATGTCTTTAGGTAATACTTATTCTCAGTGACTCAATTAAGCTCAAGATATTATACTACAAAGTTGTTAAACTATAATCATGTATACGTGGTAGGCACCTATCATTACACTAGTTTGCTGGGAAAGACGGATTAAGTATCAGGTAAACAAATGCAAAAAAAAAAAAAAAAAGACTCCCACAATGTATCTCTAGAAAGAAAATAGAACTCTTGCATGCAGCTAATCAATCATCCAATAAAAGAAAATAATTGGGAATCTCACAGCATATGCAATAGCATATCCATCAAAAGTGCTTGTTCCTCTACCCAATTCATCCAAAAGAACAAGGGAATTATATGTAGCATTTTGAAGAACTGATGCGGTCTCCGTGCATTCAATGAAGAAGGTACCTGCAAAATGTACAAGTATGAATGAATATACAAGATAATCAAATAAATTTTATCCTGCATATTTGGTATAGATGTTTCTTGCTTGAGCTTTACACAGAACATGGTATATTTTCTTCACGATGCACTAAGAAAGTGGATGATAAATGTGAAACCACAACCATCTGGAAGTGGAGAGAAGTATGAAAAGTGGGAATCCATGATGGAAGTGGCTCTTGGGACTCTTTAAGAGAAGCTTGTTATTTATTGGAAGCATAATAGCAAGAGAACAACAAAGGTGGGAAGCCCGATTGAGACTTGGGATGCATTGAAAAGGAACTTGAGGTACCATTAGTAGGGGCATAGAAGAATCGAAGGCACTTCCCAAAAGAAGAAGCAAGATTTCTCAAAAAGGATTTTTGGAGTTTCTTCCAATGATAATGAGAGACAAAATATAGAGAGGAGCAAGGGAGTGAATCGTGGCAACTCTAGAGTGGAAAAAGGAGAGGATGTGAGGAGTGAAGTGACCAAGTTGCCACAAACACCATCTAACATTTTTGCTTATCCTCTCTTTATAAGGATTCTTGTGTACGTATAAGCTTGGCGAATGGAGGAATACAAACTCTAACAAGGAGCCTACACTTAATGATGTGATCAATATGATAGTCTCCTTGAACAAACAGCTTGACATGCTTGAAATTATGTGAGTCGAAGCTTCACTCCAAGGTAAAGAAAATCATTCTTGTGAGACTCAAGTTACCATAGCTAAACTTGACACGTTAAAATTTTCAAATGAACAAAGTGTGAGAATAGCTTGTCTTCATGTGAGCTTAATGATTCTTTATAATATAGTGATAATTTCTTTGTTGAGAATGTTCATACACTAGTTGATCCTACTGATGACTGGATTGATCCTTCTTGCAAGATTCATTTGTGTCCATCTAGTGTTGACACTTGTGCTTTGAATGATAGTTCATTGTAATGTGATGAAGAGAGTACATAGAGTGATTTGTTTGTAAAGAAAGATAGTATACTTGAAATTCACCCGTTCTCCTATTTCTTGAAGTCCATTAAGATTATAGGGTTGGGTGAAGATTGTGCTAACTATCCACTCTTGAAAAAGGATGATCCTTTGGGTAAAGATAACCTTGATTTGCTTGATTATTTGAGAAAGCCAACTAGTGATGGTCCTTATGATGATGGTCTTCATTGTGACTCTTTGTATGACACCCCACCTTTGTTTGATGAGGATAAGGATGGATTACTTAATTCATGTAATGACTTGAGTTATAACCACATTGATGTTAGTGGTCATTTGTGTCAAATTGGGTATTATTCTTTTGAGGAGGAGGGTGACACTTGTTTGAAATAGGGTACTTCTTTGGGTTGTCCTATTCTTAATAATATGCTTGATGATATTTTTGAATCTAATAGTGATCTTATGAGTGAGGACCCCATGGATGAAGTTATTTTGTGAGACACTTATCTTTCTTATCTATTTGCATATGATGCTCTTACTTCTGTTGAGTGTGTCTCTTATGTTGATATGAGATCTAATGGGGTAGATGGTTGTTGTCTTGACCATGATATGTGGATCTCCTTTCCTTTTGACCTCGGTGATTCTTTAAATTGTTGTGATTTGGTCATGGTATCACCTTGGAAGTGGTTTTATCTTGAAATAGCGAATCAATTGTGTTTTATGTCCCTCTAAACCAATGTGGTATTGCCTTCTTGGTATTTTGACACCATTAGGACTTTTAGGACATTCTTATTGCATGATCGTGGGAATAGCCAAGCATTTTATGCTTCATGTGAGGATTTGTCCTCTGCGAGTGAAGTTGATGCTCGGATATATCACAAATTTGTGCATCCTTGGCATGTTGGTAGGTCTATTAACCCTCATGCTGTGAGGTTGTTGTTGTTGTTTGTCTTCCCTATGCATTTGCAAGGTCTGTATTCAAGGACAAGTCCTTTTCAAGAAAGGGAGAATGATGCAAGTCGAGTTTCATTAAAACCTTGGACACGAAGCCAAGCTAAGGAGTTTGTACACACGTCTTTGAGTTGCTACTTTGGAAACTTGGAAGGTGCTTGGAATGGAGAGTTGAAGCTCAAGAACATGCTCAAGTGGAAGTACAAAGCTCCACTTAGAAGACTACTCTGAAGAAGGGAGAAAGAGATGCAAAGTGGCTATTTCTAAAATGCAAGTATTTTGTCTAAGAAGAACCTTATTTCACAAAGGGTATTTTTGTAATAATTAGCCTAGGCTATAAATAGTGGAGAATTGCTCCTTTAAAATTAGATTATTTTGGATATTATTGATATTCGATTGAATAGTGATACTCTTGAGGGAGTTAGGGCCAAGGCCATTGTTGATTGAAATGTTGATGGGATTGCTTGCTTGAGGATCATTCCTCTTGAGGATGTTTCTATAGTATAGGTGCTTGTTTGGTGTTCTTATTAGGAGGATTTAGGTTTAATATAGTCATTGCTGCCTATTAGTCCCATTCTTGTGTCTTGTTTCCTATAGAACTGGTGTTTTTTGAAATATGGCAAATGGGGGGAATTGGTTGTCATATAGCCATTGTTCTCAACTATGTTGCTCGGACTCTTCAAAAATGTCAACAGGTGATTATGAGATCCTCCAAATTAGTGCATTTATGGAGGATCCGAGCCGGGTGCAAAAGCATTTTAGGAGAGTCCGAGTAACATAGGGTCTCAATTCTTATCCACCTTGTGTGTTTCTTCTATTTTTTATCTTTTGTTCATCTTTGTTCTTGTTCTTAGCATTAATATTTTGATTTCCACATCTTGATATTGCATCAAAGGTAATATTTATGATATGGAATCCCTGAGATGGCATCCAAGTGGGTTCAAGTACTTCCATCTTCATAAATAATCCTTGTAGTGCTTAGAGATCTCAAGTTTGACTCCTCGCGAATGGCCTTGATGCAACTTAGCTTGCATCAACGAGAGTAAGGTGCTTTCTACTTTCCAGCCCAAGTTCACATCTTTACTTCGACTCATTTAAAAATTCTGTGATAAAGTACGAACTATGTATACATAAGAAGACCACCTGTGGCATTGAAAAGAACAGGCACCCTTTTATCATTGTGGTAATGATGGGATATTCACAAGCTGAGTAGTCATGACGAGGAAGACTATCACTTGAATATTCCAAAAGCAGCCAATTATAGGCCTCTTCGGGTCCAACTAAATTATCCTTTACCTCTTTTCTCTTTTATTTTTCTGATTTTCATTTCATGCAGACAGTGGTCAGTACAACTTGGAGACAGTGGCAGACATCTTAAACTAGACTTTTCCTAGTAAATTAGAAAACACATTCGTCCAAAGAATGAATGACTGTATAGATAATAAAACAGAAGGTAAAGAGGGGTAGGACAGATAGTTCAAATTCTTTTATATTACTTACTTTCACCAGTCATGATTCGATCAGTGGCTCCAAGACGTGTAAAGATGATGTCCACAAGTGAAAGCACACATGTTTCTCCAGGTACATAGCAACCCAACTGCAATAAAACAGATATCTTTAAACTCCAGAAGCCAAGTACTATTTTAAATAAATAAATGAGAGAATCTCTAAACCTAGAAAAGAATGAACCTGAGCCATTATGACGGCCAGACAAGTGGCACGTAAAAGAGTCGACTTTCCACCCATATTTGGTCCAGTCAATAGTAAAGTACGAGGATAACGGATATTCGTATTCCCTCCAAGATGGAGATTGTTAGGAACAGGAAGTCCCCCACTTTCGCCAAGAGCATATGGATGCCACAATCCTTTGATGTTTAGTGTTGGTCCACCAGTCTCATTGCAGATATTTGACGGCTTTGAAAGAGGCAAGATCACTGGTCTACACATAACTCCAGAAGAAAATTTTGCAGTAATGGAAAATGATCTTAATACATCAACACAACTTATGGCATAAATGAATTGAGACCACTCAGTAGCCTTCTCAATAAATAACTCCATCAAAATGGATAGTGTTTCAGCATCAAAATCAGTAGCATTATGGTCCTGACACAGCACAAGAAAAATGAATTACTGGCACAGCCCTCTGAAGTCGCAGCATGAGGTTAGTAAAACAAAAGGTTCATCATAAGAACACATTCTAAGCATTGTATGATTAGGTTTATAATCCATATAACTACGGCTATGCATCAAACTAAAGTACCAGATCACTACATAGGGATGACTGAGGGAGCTAAATTCATGAACTGGTAAACTGTTCCTTTTTTTTAATTTTGCAGGGGGGGGATATAGTGGTTGTTGACAGCTGTGGGGAAAGGAAGCAATTCCAACCAAAATGATGCTTTTATGTGGAAGCAGCAGATTGTTATTCACACTGGGGTTTGAAGACAAACATGACCACCAAGCAAGGTGTCATATTATACATACAACTTAACGAGAACCTAACCTGTCCATAGTATTCGTCTCCAATTTGCTCTTAGGCTAGCTAATCCATAAAAGTTTCAAAAAATAAGCATAAACAATATTTTGATTATAGAAAACAAGAAATAAAGTGGAACTGTAGAGTATAAAAGCAGATATATAGGTCAATCTTACATTATGTTTCCTAAAGCCTTCAAACACCTGCTTCTTCCAAAAAATAAAGGATTGTGAATGTAACAGTTCCTTATCAATCACAAAACTTGAAAATGCAGCTTTAAGAAAACTGTGACTAGATTAACGGCCAGACTCTAACACACATAGTTAGACAATCAACAAGCAAGCACTTTCTTTTTCCTTAGAGGGTAGAGGGTAGAGGCAAGGCCTACATTCTCGGGAATTTTGAACCTGTATGCTGACTAGAATCTGACTAGAAGCCCACAGAGGAAATCTCCAATACTTACCAAAAAATAGTGAAAAACAGAAGAAAAGAATATCGAGCACATTCACATACGTTGAAGATTAAAAGCGATTTAAATATAATGGTCAAAATATTCTTGACATGGAAAGAGCCAAAAGTATATTGTATCACCAACCTGAAAATTGGGGAAGTCACTATCAATTGCTGCTTCAAATTGGGTGAGGAACTTATCAAGCCCATTGTCACCATCTAGAACAGGCAAGGATACAACTTTAGTTAGGGAAGAGGTTAGACATTCCTTCTGCAACAATCTTAACAAGTCCAGCCCAATCCGTAGCCCTTTAACGAGCAACCCAAACACTTTGACCTGTAGTAACAAGAAAACAACCTTAGGTGAAACAGAGGTTGAATTGACTACATCAATAGATATGAAAGGGCCATTTTTAGGTGATCGAGAAAAATTCTTCATCGAGGAGAAAAATACCATGGAATGAATCGTGCAAAAGCACATAGAATGTCATATGAATATTCATTACTTATATTCAATGAACATATAAAAATTTTAATATAAAAGAGAAGAAAGCTATTAACTTATAACAAACCAACCCTTAATCTGAATTCCCCATTTTACGGTTTGAGACTCTGTACAAGTCAATATTACAATTTGGGACTTGTTGGGATGGTTCAGGTTGGGACACGAGAGGTCCGGGTGAGTTTTGGGCAAGAAACCCCAGATTTAAACTGTGCATATTTTATTTTTTCCTTGTGCCAATGCGATCACGCTTGGGACACGATCATGCTGAAGGATTTCTATCTTAAGGGCCATAGCGCCAAGGAAGTGCCATTGCACTGTTGGTCTCAGTTGATCACCGCAATCGCGGCTGCTTGGGTACTATAGCACTGTTGGTCTAATGGTTGTACATGCATATAAATTTCAGAATAAGGATCTTCTGCTTATTTGACTATTTATGGATCTTGGGAGCTCAAATCAAGGCAATTTTCAAAGGGGAATTCATCTACAATGTTGGGTAAGCAAGCTAAACACGGATTTGATTATATTTCATGATTACACATTGAATCTAACACCTAAAAGACGAATTTGAAATGGTGAATTTGGAGATTCTGACCTATGTTTAAAAGCATGTAATTTGGAGATTAGAACATCGAATTGATGTAGGATTGAAAATGTTATTGAAGGTTCGGGCATATTAAATTATGTCAAACAAAGAAGAAAAATATTATTGTTAAACTGAGAACATAATTTATTTCGATATTTGACCACGAGGTTTGGGGTAGACCTTTTGGGTTTATTTTGAATTTGACCGAGACTAAAAATATTTAATTGACATCAATGGATTCATCTGACAATTCGATAAGGCTAGAGTTTCTTCGGACTCAGGTAAGCTAAGGCTTTGACCTCAACGGGGGAATTTTCCCAAATTGATATTCCCTTCTAGTCCATATTAAGTAAATTGTTGGAACTTTTTTCATAGTTCAAAATAAGTGAACTATTCAAAGTTCAAGAGAATTGTTAGAACTTTTTTCTACTTTACATTTTCTAGGAGAATAGTTTGGAAATAATCAAAAGGGTAATAGTGGAAAG
The DNA here is from genome assembly GCA_029582685.1 of Solanum piurae. NCBI lineage: Eukaryota > Viridiplantae > Streptophyta > Magnoliopsida > Solanales > Solanaceae > Solanum > Solanum piurae. The sequence continues at coordinate 9,011 of JAJOOO010006248.1, forward strand.
TAGCTTTTGATTTATGTCATTAAATATTATTCTTAAGGGGTGTGTCATACTCCAACAATTCACTTTATATGAACTAGAGCGAGTATTGTTTGGCATATACTATGTATATGGGAGTACCATAAATGTGAGGTGACAAGCATATATGCGACTACCAGAATTATGACTGTAAACCGAGGTATAGGGTATTATTGTCATACATGCTTTACATGTTCTTTTTTATACCGCGACTTTTTTGAGCAATATACCATGCTAGAATAATGTAATAAGCATCGTATTTACATGCTAAATTAACATTATGAGCATGTTTGATTACATGTGTAGTTGTTAGTGATAAGTTGTACATAAACAATTAACATACCTAGTGTAGTCCCACACAGTGGGGTCTAGGGAGGGTACTGTGTATGCAGACCTTATCTCTACCTTTGAGGTGATGTACAGAGGTTTCCAATAGACCTCGGGCTCAAGACAAGATAGTCTAGGAAAAAACTTTATGGAAGTACAATAGATAATAGATAGTAACAAAAACAACAGCATAATAGTACTATAACAAAATAATACTACAAATAAACTACACGGAATAATAGATAGTCACAGAAATTGAAGAACAAGAAACTACAAGAGTAGTCCTACTACTACTAGTAAGGGCAACCGGCAGCAAGATAAAGCAATCCTACCTACTAGCATGGACGCACTCCTACTTACTAACCTTCAACCCTAATTTATGTCCTCCACACCTTCCAATCTAAGGTTATGTCCTTAGTAAGTTGCAATTGTGTCCTCTCATGTCTAATCACCTCTACCCAATATTTCTTTGGTCTACCTCTACCTCTCTTGAATCCATCCATAACCAACCCCTCACACCTCTGCACTAGGTCATCCATGCATCACCTTATCACAAACATGAATCATCTCAACCTCGCTTCCCGCATCTTGTTTTCCACCAAAGTCACCCCCACCTTGTCTAGGATATCCTCATGTTAACTGTATCTCTCCTGGTATACCCACACATCCATCGCAACATCCTCATCTACGCCACTTTCATCTTTTAAATGTGAGTTTTTTACTAGCCAGCACTCCACGCCATACAACATAGTTAGTCTAACTACCACTCTGTAGAACTTGTCTTTAAGTCTAGGTGGCACTTTCTTATCACACAAGACTCTGAAAGCAAGCCTCTATTTCATCCACCATGTACCAATACAGTGAATGACATGCTCGTCAATTTCTCCATTTCCTTGGATAATCGACTCAAAATACTTGAAACTACCTCTCATCTGGAAGATGTGTGTCAAGTCTCACTTACACACTAACCTCATACGCCATTGAACTTGCACTCCAAGTAATAAGTCTTGGTCCTACTCAACCTGGACCCCTTTAGACTCTAGGGTTTGTCTCCAAATCTCCAACTTAGCTTAACTTTGTTGCGAGTCTCATCAATCAAAACTACGTCATCCGCAAATAACATACACCATGACACCTCACCTTGAATATGTCGCGTTGTTGGCTAATAGAGGATTTCCAAAAAGATATTATTCATATCAAGATCTGATCCTCTAAGATCTTAGGATAATTGTAGCAATCTAGAATATATATCTATGATTCAGTCTCCTTATGTAAAATATATGATTCTGTATAGTCCATATTTCATGGAATTTAGGTAATTCGGTTCCACAATCTCTTATGTATATAAAGTCATGTATATGCGATAGAATGATGTGAATGAAATTATTCAACTATCTAATTTCACATGGTATCAAAGCTTTAGGCTTTGTCCTAACCAATTTTATTCATCTTGTCTTGAAAAATCCTTTTTTTTTTTGCTATCTTTATCTGCCCAAAGATTGAAACCATGATCGAAAATGGTACTACCACAAATATTCCAGCCTCTGGAAATGTTTCAGCAATCATAGAGAATAACTCTACAGTTGAACTGGAGATTTGCAAAACATTCAAGCCTCTTATCGGTTGAATGGAAAAAATTACCTAAAAAGGGCTCAACTAGTTTGTACTTTGTAAAGGGTAAAGGGAAATTATGACACCTTCTCGATACAGGACCATCTAAAGAAGACCCAAGTTTGATGAATGGGATTAACATGATGCAATGGTGATGTCTTGGTTATGGAAAGAAATTAAGAAACTGTAAAAGAAATTCAACACTTTTGCTGTAAAAAATAGGAAAGAAATTAAGAAACAGAATATGTCCACAAAATGAAAGTGAATGGGATATGATTAATTGGTGAATTTGAGGTAAAGCGCCATTTGACAAAGAAATATTAGACGTTGTCTTTCTAGCATTTTTCCAAAAGGGCAAAGTAATCAAAACTAAAGTTGAGTTGGCCAATTTAGTATCATCAACTTATGTAATGCTTTTCAATAATCAATAAATGCAGAATAGGGCTATATTCATTATATAATTATCACTCAATCGTTTAATTATATACTTTTCATATGATAACAAGTCTGAGAAAATGAACAAATTTGAGAAATTTAAAGGTACCAACAAAATTGCCTCCAACCTTACATGGATTTTATAGTAGAGGAAGAAGGAAATCTAACTGAACTAGAAAAAGCAAATAATAGAATGCCAAGGAAAATCATTTGGTGGATGCTTGAATAGAAAGAAATCCAATACAAATGCCATAAAGGATATGTATTAAGAGTTGGCAGAAGTGTGAGAATGGTGGAAAGATATAGAGGAGCTTACCCTTGAGCTCTTACTTCTTGTAACTATTGTTACTCTCCCACAATCGTATTCTTCGATTTTGTTGTTACTTGTTGTTTCTTTTGCTTCAATTATCATATTATTTGTTGTTGCTACTGTTTGTTTCTCCACTACTGTATTTCCTTTCATACCCAGTTTGTTATGCTTTTCTTGAGCGGTTGAGCCAAGGACCTTTTGGAAGTAGCCTCTCTACCCTCACAAGATTTGGGTAAGATTTGTGTACACACCACCTCCCCAGACCCCACTTGTGGGATTACAATGGGTATGTTGTTGTTTGTAAAATTAGGTCTTAGGCCTAACTCACACCCCAAAAGTTAGCTCAAAGGGAGGAGGACTGCCCAAGTCTTATAAGGAGTTCACACATCTCATTAACCACCAATGTGAGACTAGTCATTCTTCATCACCCGACCTCACGCCCAATGCTTAGCATCTGAGGCGTGGGCAATTTTTATTTTTTTGGGGGGCCCCAACATTGGGTGAGATGGGCCCTGCTCTGATACCATGTTAAATTAGGTCTTAGGCCTAACTCACACCTCAAAAGCTAAGCTCAAAGGGAGGAAGACTGCTCAAGCCTTATAAGGAGTCTACCCATCTCATTAACTACCAATGTGGGACTTCTGTCATTCTTTAACATTGTTGTTATTGTTGTTGCTGCTCATTTGTCTAAACTCTAAAAAGCAGGAAAGATGCGAAAATGACACATAATTTCATCCCATACGCAATGAAGAGATAGTCAGTCCATTGTTTCCCTGGTAGGTAGAAAGGTGTGAAAATTGCAAGAGATGCTCAAATACTAATTATCTGCTAGTCTTCATTCTGGAAGCAGATTGAACTACTGTGTTTTTAACCACACAAACCAGTAATTCAGGAAGTGAGAACTTCTTTTGGAGAATAAATGCACCACAGACTAAGAAAACCAAATTCTGATATCAAATAAAACTTACCCGCTGCTTCAATATCTTGGCACCAATCAAGGGCAGAAGGAGTGCTTCAGAAGATTGAATGCTAGCCTTAACTCGTCCAAGCAGCCTATCCAAATCTGGAAGCTTGCGAAGATATTGAGCAGTGGATAATGTAGCATCTGAATTGTCAACAAGTTTGTCAACTACATCAAGCCTATGGTTGATTTTCTCTACATCTTTGAGGGGATGACAAATCCATTTTCTTAAAAGTCGCTTCCCAGGTAATGTAACACAGTTATCCAGATACATGTATAAAGTACCTGAAACACAAAGAAGAAAATACAATTGCCAGAACTGCCCCTTAGAATGAGTACAGAGCATTGATTTGACAAAAAAATATTGTACTTGCCTGATGGACTCCCATCGGCATTATTGTTGAAGATTTCAAGATTGACAAGTGTCTGTCCATCCATTTTGAGGCAACCCTTATAGACTTCATATGATAGAACATCACCATTATGTAAGACCTCATCTAACTGTTGAATTCAGAACAAAATATTCACCAAAATAATACTATAAGTATTACACACAGAAAATAGGCCATGGTTCTGAGACTTACCATCAATCGCTCTAAATGATTAACAAGACTCCCAAGAGCACATAAAGCAACATCATGGTTCTCTCCATCAAAGGCGTGATCCCACTTATTACAAGATCTTTTAAAGTAACCTTTCAAGTCGAGGAAATTTTTCACTTCTGCAGGATCAACAAAATTTGCATCTGGCTGAACTGGAGATAGGAGTGGTGCTGCAGGACCTAAATGGACAAAGGATATTTATCAAGAGATCTAAGAAAGTGAAAACTCTACCCTCCCCCACCCCCACCCCCAGCTTTTCTTTTTGCTCAACTTCTCCTTTTGCTTGTCCTATTCTTTTATTGATATCCCCATGTAAATCAAAAATGATACTGTCAATGAGTTTATAGCAGAATTCACGGTGAAGAAATTCATCCACATGTCAACAAAATAAAACTCGGGATTTGTTTATCTAAGAGATCTGATGAAGTGACCACTCCATCAACACCATCATCCCTCCTCTCTATTCCTAAGGCTCATTTCTTATCGTTTCTTAAAATTTCTGAAGTTGGAAGCACCCATATCTGAAAAGCAGTTTCAGCCCTAGAGACTTGCAACAAGAAAATAATTAGGCATAGAAGTGCAATTTAAATTTAGAGATCTTAGGGGCCGTTTGGTTGTTGGTTAGAGTTATGCAGGTATTACTAATACATCTATTAGTTATGCAGGTATTAGTAATGTAGGTATTAGTTATGCAGATATTAATTATGCAGGGTTAAATAATTTTTTTGGGTGTTGATTTGTTATATTGAAAATTAATAAAAAATATATATTTCTTAAAAATAAAATATTTATTTACAATTATACCCTTGACCTTTCTTACCTTTGTATTTCTTTTTTCTTTTTGCATTTTGTTTAGGCAAAATTATAGAAAGGAATTGGGTGTCACATTTTTCAACTTCCTCATATAGTTGAACCAACGTGTATATATATAAATAAGTTTGTTCTTTCTTTTTCATAGAGAATGTCATGGCTTTTTATCAGACAAATGCTTCCGGCCATATTTATAAAAGTAAAGAAAAACATCTTGTTAGTTGTCAGCAACTTCCCAGTTGATTGCCTTCTTGTATTGCCTCCATTGTAAGATGAAGTAGAGGAGGAGTCATTCTAGATCTAGAAATGCGCAAAGAGGATCTGAATGTCTCCTAAAAAAAAGTGGAGTATATTTGATTGAAAGTGATTAAGGGTAAAGTTGTCAATTACTAGTATTTTTATTCGGGGATAACTTATTCCATCTTCTGCCCCCACATAAAATAATATATAGATTAACTCATAATTTATACATGTATATGTATTAGTTATGTGGTTTTCTAATTTTCTAACCAAACATAGTATTATGTGTGTTGAATTTTATACCTGATATAAAAATGCTACCAAACACGGTAAAGCTTATGCAACATTTTATACTTGAATAACTCATCCCTTATCAAGTAACCAAACAGCCCCTTAATTCCCACTTTTTTGGTGGAAAAGTCAGAAGAATTAGCCTAAGTTAGAACTCTATGCACCCCTCATCCCCCCGAGCCAAACAAATATATAACAAGAAGAAAAAGTTGTGGTTAGCTATATGAATCTTTAGTGATCATGATTCTCTATTTCAATTCATCTGAGACCACGATAATACGGGGAAAAAATAAAGAGTACTAGAAGTTCTCTATAATTTTGTAGCATCCTAACACTTTTGGGATCAAGTTGAACCTTTAAGTTATTTTCTCCAATTATTGTTAATATATATATATATATATATATATATATATATATTGCAGCGCATAGGTTAATTTATTGGATAGGTCAGTTTCTGTCTTCAGGGTCGGTGGCATTTATGTGACATTTTTTATTTTTCAAGAGTCAAACAATTTAAGTTTGACCGTAAATTTGTGCATGGAATTATCAAATTTTTTTATATGAAATTTATATATTTGTAAACTACTTAAAAAGTATTTAAGTCACAATAATTGACAATGCAAAATATATAAAAGATATATGAAAAATTTACGATCAAAGATAGACTTGTTTGAATCTAGAAATCCGAAAAGTGTCACATAAATGGGGACAGAGGGAATATTATGTTAAATCGAGAGAGAGTGTGTGAGAGAGAGAGAGAAAAAGAGTCTATATATACATAAAGATACCTATACACTTAATTAGAAGTATTATTTACGTATGTATAAGATAAATTATAAGAATAGAGACATACATATAATGAAAGAGTTTATACACTAAGCCCAAATCACTATTACGGACTATAAGTTTATGATCTTGCAATGGAATTAAGCTGACATGTTTGGTCGATAAGTCAGCGACATAAAAGGTCTTGATTGTCTTCTTGTATAGGAATTAAGGAAATGAACAAAGCTGAAAATTCTATGGAAGGCCAGCAATGGAAGTGGGAATTTTTGTAGGAAAAGGGAGCAATCGTACAACAAACTTAAAGGATTTTATGGAAAGGAAACCAATCAATTGCTTGGCGACAATAGCAACCAGTGAATGAACAAACTAAGCTCAAGGCACAGATTTGTTCAAGCACCACCATTAACGTAAGGAATTCAAGCTTGGCTACAATAAGCTTCTATAGAACTCAACTCTTCGTTTTTGAGTATTTGCGTTCCATTTCATGTTTTGAGGCCTTGCATAGGTTGGTATTTTGTTTGGAACCTGTTGGTATAGCTTGGATTGAAACCTGATGGGTTTGAGATGGTTTCAGCACATTTTTTAGCAAAAACTAGCGTTGGTGCAGGTCCGAAGTTGATGCGCTGGAATTGCGAAGAACTTGCTCAGGTGCTTGGTCCGCAATTGCGGAGAAAAGGACCACATTTGCGAAGAATCTGGTTCCATGTATAAGAACATAATTTCATAATTTTTCATTATTTCACCATTTTGGACGAACTAGCTATGAGATTAATGGGATTTTAGTTTGGAGACCATCATTTTTTTTTAATGACCATGGTGTCTGAGCCAGCTTTTGCGCACATCGACTGATTCCACGGGATACCTCCCACCACCATCAGGTACCAGGTTACTCTGTCCACCAAGGCTAGGACAGATGGGAAGAATAACCTAGTATTTTATATCTCCACTAAGTTTTGAATCTGAGACCTCAGTGTCACGTACTTAGAGTTTTCGCTAAAGCTCCGTGCGGCGCTTGACAACTTACTCACTACTCTTGCAAGCTCTTGCAAGCTTTTGTAAGCTCAAACAAGCCTTTAAGACTAAGATCGCTAAGAGAATGCAAAGAAAGACTTAGAAAGAATAATAGAGCTTTTGGAAGAAGGCTTTTGTATTGCTTGTGGAATGCTTTACAACTTAGAGTGATGATTTACAAATGAGAGGCCCTTTTATTTATACTACTTCCTAAGGGCCTAAGTGTAAATAATATTTACTTTATAAGTCCCTCTAATAATTACACTTTGGTTCATGTTCTAGAATTCTCCACTAGTCTAGAGAATTCTAAGGCTTTCCAAGATATCTTCTAAGTTATTCTAGAGAATTCTAAGGAAAGGTCTAAGGAATTCTATAGCCTTCTTGAAAGTGTTTAGGGAATAATAGAGTGTTCTACTGACCTCCCCACAACTCTAGATTCTTCTCCCTTATTCCGGTGACAAATTTGAACTGTGAAGTGGCGGGTCATGACACTCTCCCCCACCTATTGATGCGAAGACCGCGTCGCATCGTCGCTGCATCGCCAATCGAGTCTTGTCTTCTCACACGCGTGACCAATAGTCCATTGACTCGATCAACGCCCTCGCGCAACTCCTTCAGTTGCTTCCTAATCTCTTTCAGCCAGTGTTGTAAAAAGCGCGCTTAAAGCGAGAAGCGAGGCGAGGCGAGGCCCCTGCGCTTTTATTTCGTGAAGCGAGGCGACATTGAAAAGGCGCTCGCTTCTACTGAAGAAGCGAGAAGCGCAAGAAAAGCAAAAGCGTAAAAAAGCACTAATTAGGGTTTCTTTTTTTAAAATTGTAAGGTTTTCTTTTTTTTAATTTCTGAAATCCTTACGCTTCACATACCTCTTTCTCGACTTCAATTGTAAGTTCTCTTTTTCTTCTCTTCCTCTTTCGCGACTTCAATTGTAAGTTCTCTTCTTCTTCTCTTCTTCTCTTCTTCTCTTCTTCTCTTCTTCTTTTCTTCTTTTCTTCTCTTCTTCTTTGCGACTGCGACTTTTTTTTCTATTTTTGGTTGCTGCCAGGCTGCCATTGCTGTAAGTTCTCTTCTTCTTCTTCTTCTTCTCTTCTTCTCTGCGAGGCTGCTGTGACTGATCTACTACTGTTTTTTTTTTTGGTTGCTGCTAGGTGTTTTCCATATTTTTATTGCTGCATTTTTTTTTCCAATTTTTGTTTGCTGCTCTGTTTTTCAATCTCTATTACTGACCTGGTTTTTTTTTCAATTAATATTACTGCTCTGTTTTTTCCAATTCTTTTGCTGCTCTGTTTTCTTTTTTATTTCTATACAGTGACTGTGATCAGTGATGTGTGTATGCTTGCTGCTCTGTTTTTTATTTTTATTTCAATACAGTGTGACTGCTCTGGTTGCTGCTCTTAAATCTTAATAGTCTTTATTTTTCTTACTTAGTAAATTTGTTGTTTTGTTACTAAGTGACACTTCTTTTTTGCTTGTAGTA